>JADRCH010000343.1:863499-873874 GCA_019843965.1 Rhynchomys soricoides | reverse complement strand
AAAACTGAGTAACGACCAAGCTTTGTCGACAATATAAACCATCACCATTGTTCTCAGACGTTGGCTAAATTATTTTTAACATGAAAGTTCTAGAAACAATTAAACAATGAGAATGTGAAGACTGCCAGGAAATCCTGGGCAAGCAGCCAAGATGGCAGTGTTCAGGAGGAATAGGGAATCCTGATCCATCTTGGGCAGTCAATAGAGAGAAAAGTGGCTTTTCCATGTCAGCCTCAGAATGAGAAGTATAAGACTCTCACTGCCTTTTAGATCTCTTACTCACTTTGCGGCATATAAAATTTCACACTCCATCTCCCCCAAGCAATTAAAGTTGTTAAAATTTATCTTTAGCATAAAAAAGCTACATTTTCCCCCACCATAAGAAAAAAACATCTGTTTGATTTAAAAGCATCAGGCTCCATACCCTAAAGATAAGTTGGGGATCCAGAGTGAAAAAAAGCAAGCTTAAAATCATGAAGCATAAACAGCGTGTAGATAAAAGGTAATCAAAAGAAAGCTGTAGTTGGCTTAGAAAGCTTTTACCCAGGAAACGTGCCTCAGTTTAGGTGGAGGAGTAGGTCCTGTATAGGTTGGTGCTGTGGGCCTTGTTGAGAGCTCTGAATTGTGAAAACTATGGACCCTGCAAAGCCCAGGATGCCTCTGGATTGTAGACTGTTCTGTGGTTAAATGTTATCCCTAGACTCAAGCTAATGAATGGTTGAGATTTAAAACATTCCCCCAGGGCTCCATCTGTGTTAGGGTTTCTTTTTTTTTTTTTTTCTTCCTGTAACAAAATACTCAAGAAAACAACTTCAGGGAAGTAAGTTTATTTGGGCTTATAATTTTAGGCTATGATCAGCTTGTCTGTTGTTTTGAGTCTGAGGCAGAGCTTCATGGTGGAAAGCATGTGCTGGAGCTAAACCACTCATCTCCTGGTAGACTAGTAGAGATTCACACAGGAAGAGACATGAACAACTGATACCCTACAAAGACAAGTTAGAAACAAAAAATAATCACTGTGTCCCACAAGGTGAGCAAAGTGAAAGCAGCTCAGCCAGGCAATGGTTTTTGCAAAGACCCAAACCTGGCCAGCAAGCCCAAAGACACAGGAAGTCCACTTGGTTTGGTTTTGTTTGTTTGTTTTGTTTTGTTGTTGTTGTTGTGTTTTGTTTGGTTTTTTAATTCTAACACAGGTGGCAACTGTGTGTTTTCCCCCATTGGCTGGGTCCGATTTCACAGTTATTTCTTCATGATTGGCTAGGTTTAAAATAATTGGTGCAAAAGAAATGAAGGCAAACAGGGAGGGGTTGGCAATTTAAGTCACTTAAGTACTGAGAATGCAGGGTTGCGTTTATGTAAACAAAAGTTTTACTAGATAAGCATACTAAAAGATTTGCATAAAGGTTTTTCAAGGCAGGGTACACAAAAATATTTCCATAATAGTCTCATAAGGTTCTGGGGTTAAAAAGATTTGAATCCTTTGTCATAAGTTGTCATAAGCAAACGTTTTATAGTGCTTGAGAGAGTATTTAAGTTTCTTACATACACATTGGGTGACTTATTTTCTCTGTTCTCACATTCATGAACTAGCCTGCTAATGAAGTTAATGACTTCAAGAGTCAATCGTTTCTATATACCATCTGGAGATGGAGCTGCTGACCCATAAACCTTTTACAAAGACATTTCATAGTCAACCACATGTTCTTTACTGGACAGAAGCAGAAACTGATGCAAGAGTCTCTGATAGCATAAATAGGCAAGGGAGCATTACATCACTTCAAGAGAGAGAAAGAAAAGCCACTATGAACCCAATTCAAGTCAAAGCAAAGATGCTATTTAGCCCCTTCACTTCTGTACACAGTCTCTCATTTCAACATCATCTTTTTCTTATGTAGGATCCCATGCTTTGGAGAAAGTCAGAGATTAGTAGAGACATCACACTCTAATTTAACTCAACCCTCATCATTGGGTTTGGGTTAAAGTAAGTCTGTGGTCCACCTTTAAAATTAATAAGCTCTACTTTTAAGAACAGTTTTAGATTCACAGGAAAATTGGAAGAAAGCTTAGTTTTACCCACATACAATCTCCATTATCTGCACCCCACACCTGGCAATGTACTTGTAGTTGATAAACCAACACTGACACATCATTATCACCAAAAGTCCACAGTTTGCATTAGGGTCCACTTGGGAATTGTGTTTTCTATGGGTTTTAACAAATGTCTGGTGACATCTAACCTCTATTACAGCATCTTCAGAAAAATTTCAGCACTCTAGGAGCATCTCTGTGCTCCACCAGTTCTACCCCAAGCCCTAATCATGGCATCCACTAATCACTTTATTGCTCCCATGGCCTTATCTTTCCAAGATATGCCACAGCGATCGTATTGTGCTGAAGTATTTTCAGACTGTAATTTTCACTTGGTAATTTTCATGATACATATTTCCTTTCTAGATGTCTCTTTATTAAAGCTTTATTTACTTTTATTTTGTATGATGGAGTGTTTTGATTACATGTGTGTTCATATACCGTATAGGGGTTTGATGCCCTTGGAGACCACCAGAGAGTTTCAGATACCCTAGAACAGGAGTTACATATAGTTGTGTAGTGCCCGTCCTGGGTCCTCTGCAAAAGCAGCCAGTGCTCTTAACATTCTAGCAAGATCTCGAGCCCCAGGGTTCCTCTTTTCAAAGTACCAACATATTGATCAATCTATGTGGCAAACAGTAGGTCTCACCTAAGAGGCTTCTTTCACTCACAAGAAATTAAAAATAAAACTACTAGGGCTAAGAGGATGGGCCTGTAGGTAAAGAACCTTGCTACGAAACATAATGACTGGTTTGTGTCCTGGAAGCCATGACCCTCAAGTTGTTCTCAGACCTTGACATGTATGAGTGCTCATGTACACCCATCCACCCTCACTACATACACACACACACACACACACACACACACAAACACACACACACACAGAGAAAAGTTAACTACTACCCACATTCAGTGGGGGCATGACTGTATTTTTCGACCTGTGGAGGCTAAGGTTGATGGTTTAAAAATTCAGTGGTGCTTTAGGCTATATGACACACTATCTCAAATAAAGAAAACATGCAGACAAAAAGGTGAAAAATAGGTGCTGAAGAGATAGTTCTCCCATTAAGAGCACTTGCTGCTTTTTGCAGAGGATGGGGGGTTCCATTCCCAGTTCTGCTTGGCAGCTTATAAGGTTCAAAGATAGCTCTAGGTCCAGGGTATTTGATATGCTATAAGCACCAGGCACTCAGGTGGTACATATACATACCTGAAGGCAAAACACTCATCCACATAATATTAAATAAATCTAAAAGAACTGTATAAAAAGTAAATTTTATAAAAGTATTACTTATTCAACATTCATTTTTCCTACTGGAATGCAGGCTCCACAAGGAAGTTTATTCCTAATTTATCAACTAATCCTTACAGTTTATCTCACTACTTAGCAAGTAGCAGAAACAGGACAAACTGTCTAAGGAGAAAGTGAATCCTTCTCAACCATGCCAGCTCAGATGGCTATCTTCCTTCCCACCTTTCAGGGCTGGACCAAAAAACCTGAGGTGGGCAGTTGTGGGTGCTTAGAACACTCTACATTTACCTCTTGGAAAGAGCTCTTCAATTATTCACTTCAAATATTCTGATTAAATTCCCCTTCCTAGACTTGTAATTACCTACCAGTCAACCACTCATGTGGTACACCATTCAGACTAATTGCTAACTGAGTCTGATTTTCAATCACTGGTCTTCCAGCTGAAATCACTACAATATTGGGGGATGGGGCAAGCAAGAGAAGTGGATGGAAGGGAACATGTGAAAGACAACCTGTACTATGTACATTTGTATGTGTGTATGTGTGAATGTGTGTATGTTTTCTGTCTTTATGTGCCTGTGTGCATGTCTTCGGGTGTGTATGTATGTGTTTCACTGCATGTGTGACATGAAAGCAGAAGGTGGAGTCTTTGGAGGCAGAGAGGGAGCACATGAGTGTGGGACAAGAGCGGGTAAAAGGGAAATAAGAAAGTAATTGCCTCAGTATGGCCACAAAACCATAGATATCTGTAGACCACGGTTATGCTAGTGCACCCTTTCATGTGTGATGTCCATGTGTGTGTGTGAGTGTGTGTGTGTGTGTGCATGTGTTCATGTACTGGACTCCTTCTGAATGTTGAAGCTGTAGGAATGCAGAAAGGCCGAGACTGTATTTTTGTATTTTCTACTCAACTTCAGCCTTGTGTCTGGATTCTTTTAAAGAGTAGATTTATTGTGCAAAATAATGGATTTTACCATGAAGTTGCCAGATATGCATTTGTTCTTTCATCATTTTGAATCCTTTCCCATCACTCCCTGTTGACACTGAACACCCATCTTCTATGTTCTCTTCCTACTCCTAGGTAACCTTCCATGGTGGTTTGAATGAGAATGACCCCATAGCCTCATATATTTGAAATCTTGATCCCTAGTTGATGGAATTGTCTGGGAAAGATGAGGAAGTGTGGCCTTATTGGAGGAGGTGCATCACTGGAGACTTTGAGATTTCAAAAGCCCACACCATTTCTAGTTAGCTCTTTCTGTGGATGAAATGTAACTCCAGTGCCCAGCGTGCCTGCTGCCACACACCTCTGAAACTGTAAGCTGCCATTAAATGCTTTCTTTTATAAGTTGCCTTGGTCTTGGTGTTTTGTCACAGCAGTAGAAGAGTAACTAAGACACCATCTTTTAAAAAAAGCTTCTGCTAATGAGAGAAACATGTGGTGCCTGTTCTTCTGAGTCTGGCTTACTGTTTCACATGATGATCTCTAGTTCCACCCACTCTCTGCAGATGAAGCCATTTTGTTTGTCTTTATGGATTAAGGAAGTTCCATAGTGGATAGATAGCATGTTTTCTTATCCACTGACTTGTTGATGGACACCTAGTCTGATTCTATGTTTTGGGTATTGTGAGTGGTGCCATAACAAACACAGCTGGGCAAGTGTCTCTACTGTCAGTTGACTTTGATTTATTTGGGTGCATACTCATGAGTGGTACAGTTGGGTCACTAGATTCACATTTATAAGGAACTTTCATTCAGATTTCTGTTACGTTGCATTCCCACCAAAGGAACTGAGGATTTCTTTCTCTGTGTGTTTTTACCAGCACTGTTTGCTTTCTGTTTTATCTGAGTGTGTGTGTGTGTGTGTGTGTGTGTGTACATATGCACATAGGTGTTTGTATGTGTATATGTGGTATGTGTTTGTGCATGTGTGAATGTTTGTGAACATATATGTATGTGTGCTGTATGTTTGTGCTGTGTCTTTTTGTGGTGGTGATGGTATTGGTTGTGGTGGTGGTGCGTGATGAGTACCTACACATTCTGAGGTAAGGGGAAACTATCAGTTACCCTGTTATTGTGAGACACCATTCCTGCAGAGATGTGTATAAAGATCTGTTCACTAGATAGGGAATTGATGACAGACCAAAATACTGATACCACAAAAGTCCAACTTTGTGAACCACTGAGGGTTTTTTGGGGGGGTGGTGGTGGTGGGGCTACTAACATGAGCATGGGTAGGGAGTTACTTACAGGAGCAGAAATGACTCAAAGTCAGCTGCTTCACCAAAGCTCACTCAAGTGTCATAGCAGCTCACTAATGCTGGAAACCTGGAGCATACTGCACAGCATGCAGGCAATTCAACAGGCCGAAGAGTATCTTTTCTCTGTGGCTCAGCTGGTCTTTGTTTTTTTCTAGTCAGTTCTTCAGCTTTCTGTTTCTCCCAGACGTTTGGCTTGTCTGAGAGCAACTCTAAGTGGTCTTTACTCTTTATGTAGTCTTGGTGAGGGAGGAACTCAGTGAATCTGGTCAGTTCAGGACTTCCTGAGCTATTTTGAGGGGTTTCTTTTTATTTTTTTTATTTCCTGTCTTAAAAAGTTTCCTTGAAGAAGGGAGTGCTTTATCTCTCTTTAGAACAGTCTCTTGTCTCACGTCCTTGTGAGCATCCTGTTCTAAAATATTCAGTTTTCTCACCTCCTTTTTGCATCTTATGTCTTACAGAGTTTCCCTCCAGGATAGACAGTTTTAATCTCCCCCAAAAGAGACTGCTACACTACACCTGCTCTATACACCTGGATCTTATTCCCTTGAGACAGAGTTACCCATAGCCAGTCACCAAGCCCTAGACACACTCTTGAGTCCACTTTCATCAAAGCTGAGGTTATACGTGTTCAGGTGGAGCCTCTGGCTCACCCCTGCATTGTCTAGGAAGCTCCATCCCTCCTCTTTTTCCCCAACTCCCCCTGCACTGAAAAATTCTGAACCAAGCAATAATACCTGAAGCTCAGTTCAGAGCTTCCACCAGCTGATGCAACTCATCAGCCCACACAAGAGTGCCTGCCCAGGTCAACTTTTGACTATATATGGGCACAATTAAGACTCTTGCCTAGTATGTCATCACCCCTTGCCTAGCATCTATAAAACCTCCTTGTCTTAGCCTGGGTATGTCACTTCTCTGGAACCAGTGAACCCACAAGGAGTTCCTCCCAATAATCCTGCTTTTATACTTTTTCAATTTGGTTTAATTTGCCTCATTATATCAGCAGAGAAGCTTATTATCTGGTCAAAAACCTATTAATAAGTATATAGGTGACCATGTCCTGCTGATATATACAGCTGCTGGTTTATGAATTCAGGCCCTCATGTAATAAGTAGTAACCCACTAAGTCATTTCTCTGGATCAGTTTTTTTTTTTTAAAGTTTTATTGATCCTAGAAATTCTAGATGAGGATAGTAGAATCTCCTGTCATTTTTGAGTTTCATTTTCCTATAAAAGCCTTCTGATGTCACATAAAACCCACAGTTAGCCCAGACTGGCCTACTCTTGTAGCTTCTTGTTTACCATACCATCCTCACTGAGGCATCATACTGCTTATTTGAAACTTGGAGAAAAGCAGAGTAAACTATCTTTAGAAAAGCACTTAATATTTATATAACCAGTCGTGGTGGGAAACCATGACACAGATGACACAGGGTGTCAGCAAAGAAGAGGAAATAGGTCATCGTGGTTTTATCACCAGAGTTCAGAACCAACCCAGCTATTTGGCTAAGGTAGTGAGGAACACCCATCAAAATTTGAGTGTGACAGGTTGGAGCATGACAGCTGGTGATCTTGCAGACAAGTGCCAACAAGATTACCATATACTGGTTCTGTGTTGGGGAAGTTTGAAAAGTCAGAACCTGCCTAGAATTATAGTGGGTCTTCCTTAGGCCAGATCAAGAAGTGTGAAGTTCTCTTTCTTTCTTTCTTTCTTTCTTTCTTTCTTTCTTTCTTTCTTTCTAATTAGGTATTTTCTTTATTTACATTTCAAATGTTTTTCCCTTTCCAGGTCTCCCATTTGGAAAATCCCTATCCCATCCTCCTTCCCCCTGCCTCTATGAGGGTGCTCCCTCACCCACCCGCTCCCGTTCTCCTGCCCTGGCATACCCTACACTGGGGCATTGAACACCCTCAGGCCCAAGGGCCTCTCCTCCCACTGATGCCAACAAGGCCATCCTCTGCCACATATGTGGCTGAAGCCATGGGTCCCTCCGTGTATACTCTTTGGTTGGTGGTCCAGTCCCTGGGAGCTCTACGGGGTCTGGCTGGTTGACACTGTTATTCCCTCCATGGGGCTGCAAACCCCCTCAGCTCCTTCAATCCCTTCTCCAACTCCTCCATCGGGGACCACATACTCAGTCCACTGGTTGGCCACAAGCATCCGCCTCTGTATTTGTCAGGCTCTTGCAGAGCCTCTCAGGAGACAGCCATATTAGGATCCTGTCAGTAAGCACTTCCCAGCATCCAAAAAAGCGTCCAGGTTTGGTGACTGTATATAGGATGGCTAATAGTGAGTGCATACTGTGTGTGTTCTTTTGTGACTGAGTTACCTCACTCAGGATGATATTTTTAAGATCCATCCATTTGCTTGCAAATTTCATGAAGTCATTGTTTTTATAGCTAAGTAGTATTCCATTGTGTAAATGTACCACATTTTCTGCTTCCATTCCTCTGTTGAGGGACATCTGGGTTGTTTCCAGCTTCTGGCTATTATAAACATGGCTGCTATGAACATAGTGGAGCATGTGTCCTTATAAATCATCAACTCCTACTACAAAAGTCTGTATTCAACAAAACTGGAAAATCTGGATGAAATGGACAATTTTCTAGACAGATGCCAAGTACCAAAGTTAAATCATGTAAACAGTCCCATAACCCCTAAAGAATTAGAAGCAGTCATTAAAAGTCTCCCAACCAAAAAATAAACAAAAACAAAAACAAAACAAAACAAAACAAAACAAAAAAAAACAAAACCCAGGACCAGATGGGTTTAGTGCAGGATTCTATCAGACCTTCAAAGAAGACCTAATAACAATATTCTTCAAACTATTCCGCAAAATAGAAGCAGAAGGAACACTACCCAATTCTTTCTATGACGCCACAGTTACACTGATACAAAAACCTCACAAAGACTTAACAAAGAAAGAGAACTTCAGACCAATTTCCCTTATGAATATCGATGCAAAAATACTCAATAAAATTCTCACAAACTGAAACTAAAAACACATCAAAAAGATCATTCACCACGATCAAAATAGGCTTCATCCCAGGGATGCAGGGATGGTTCAATACCTGGAAATCTATCAATGTAATCCACTACGTAAACAAACTCAACAAAAAAACCCACATGGTCATTTCATTAGATACTGAAAAAGCATTTGACAAAATTCAATATCCCTTCATGTTAAAAGTCTTGGAAAGATCAGGAATTCAAGGCCCATACCTAAACACAGTAAAAGCAATATACAGCAAACCAGTAGCCAACATCAAACTAAATGGAGAGAAACTTGAAGCAATCCCACTAAAATCAGGGACTAAACAAGGCTGCCCTCTCTCTCCCTATCTATTCAATATAGTACTTGAAGTTCTAGCTAGAGCAATCAGACAACAAAAGGAGGTCAAAGGGATACAAATTGGAAAGGAAGAAGGAAAAATGTCATTATTTGCAGATGATATGATATTATACTTAAGTAACCCCAAAAATTCCACGACAGAACTCCTACAGCTGATAAACACCTTCAGCAAAGTGGCGGGATATAAAATTTACTCAAACAAATCAGTAGCCTTCCTATACTCAAGTAATAAACGGACTGAGAAATAAATTTCAGAAACGACACCCTTCACAATTGTCACAAACAATATAAAATATCTTGGTGTGACTCTAACCAAATAAGTGAAAGATCTGTATGACAAGAACTTCGAGTCTCTGAAGAAAGAAATGGAAGAAGTCCTCAGCAGGTGAAGTTCTTATTAATGTGATATACAACCAGAACCAATCCTCTTGCTTGTGTTGTATCTCAAAACATTTGGAAGATAAGATCATAAAGAGAGGATGGTGAGCTTGAAACAATGTTGTAAAGATGGATTGAGCATTGGCTTTGCATTCTGGGAGATTCTCAGAACAGGTGCTCAGAAGGTAATTGCTGGAGGAGATGTGGTGGGCTCTCCCAAGGCTTCTGGCAGTTATTATCATTGGTAGATAGGACCTCAGCAGTTGCCACTTCTGCTGGCAAAGACAATGCTTTCATTCAGTTACACAGTAGGTCTCCTAGTTCAGTTTTGACTTATCCAAGTAACCAGTGTGAGAAAAGATCATGCCTGCTCTCTTGGGTCAGGAGTTTACTTTTGAAGTTCTTTACGTTACTTAGAATCTCCTTTTCTAGCCCCAGTTGCTCTGAGAGAAAGAAAAGTAAAATATAATTAACTTTTAAATTAAAACATTCAATGACACAGGAGGTGCTCTAACTTGTTATTACTTCATGAAGTGTTTCCCCAAAGCTTCCAACCTAGTTAGTTTAGAGAAAAGGAGATTTCAAATGAGTGCGCAGGGCATATTGAAATTCAAATGTTTACTTAGAAATATCAATGACATGATGCAAGATTAGGTCATAGGATGTGTCAGACTGAATCTCTGGTCAAACAGAGGCCTAAACAAAGACAAGACATTCGTGTGTTCCCATTTGTCTTTTTTTTGTTAAATGCTGTGTATGTTGTATCCCTAGGGTAGTTACTCACATTGTTTGGGTATCACTTTCCTAGGAAAATAGAGACCATCAACTCTAGCTCCTTTAGAAAGCTGCCATAGGGCTTAGGGTAAGGACTAAATAGAATCTAGTGCTTAGGCTGATTTCTGGCATGCAATGCTGATGTAGGAAAGAATACTCCTCCTCCTCCCCCTTTTCCTCCTCCTCCTCCTCTTCTTCCTCCTCCTCCTCCTCCTTGTCTCCTCCTCCTCCTCTTCTTCCTTTTCTTCCTCCTCTTCCTCCTCCTCCTCCT
>JADRCH010000343.1:835216-858118 GCA_019843965.1 Rhynchomys soricoides | reverse complement strand
CCAGCTAGGGGAGAGAGGGTGCCCAGCGCCAGCTAGGGGAGAGAGGGGTCCAGTGCCTCTTTTGAAAGGCACAGGAGAAGGGAAGGTATTTCCCTAAAAGTGAGTTATTCATTGAGGTGTATGGTGGCAACATTGTGTTGGTTTCTCTGCAGATGGTTTTGGACATGAAAGTTAAAGATGCTGGCAATGCTCATATCCCCTGTGTGCACATCATGATCCGTTCAGAAGCACTCACAGTCAAAAACTTATCCTCAGAGAGAGATATTGGCCTTGTGATTCTATACAAATCATAACTTCTTTAGAAATTATGCCTCTAGCAGCCACCTGTTTTCAACCCTCTGCAAAGCTTTGTGGTCTGATTTCTGAAGCTTATACTATAAGGTAGGTCTCGGGATTAAGCTGATTTTTGAAATAAAAGATGAAGTTATAATCTTTATTGAGTAGAAATTGGATTTTATTTTTTATTTTTTGTAATGACTAATGGCTTTTGAAACTGTGCTGTTGGTTAGGTTTGAAAAATAAAATCTCTTAAGTATGTCATTTCAAAAATGAATCCATAGCTTATTTATGTAGAACGTGGAAGGGCTGTGCGGGATACGGAAGTCAACTTTGGGAAGGAAAAAGCGGGGCACCACAGGCTCCTGCGACCTCTTGAAGAGCCCTGGTCTGCCTTACATGGCATTAGATCTAAATTGGCTCCCAGCGCGCCAGCGAGACAGGACAAAGGAACCGAGGCCAGGTTCCCCCATTTTCTCAACAGTCCTCACAGGTGAGGATATCCTCTTCCCCATTCCTGAGTTACCTCAATAGCCCAGTTTTCATTGGAGCAGGGTGTGGCAAGATACAATTGGCCAAGGATTTAAGGGCTTGGGATTGGTTCAAACACTGTCTAAAAGCTTATAAGAGTGACAATAAACTCAGAATTGCACGGCGATGCTGCTCTCCAAAGTCGCATTTCCCGCGATACTTCACATGACTTTGTCGCCTCTCACCCCCCAACCCCCCAACCCCATCCTCAGTCCTGTTCCCATAAATGGCTTACCATAAAAAGTTAACGTTTGGAAGGATAGCAATGTCTGCAGCTACTGATACTTTTAAAATTGGAAATAGCGTTCCCAAAAGTTGAATGGTAAGAGTTACAACCAATCATAAGAAATATCCAGACAGTTTTAAGAACATCTTGATTATAAAAACACAGTGTTGGGTTTGTAAACCACACTTATTGAAAAACAAAGTCAATCCTTTACATTAAAATTTCAAGAAGAAGAAATGGAAAGATGGCTCAATGGTATGGTTAAGAGCATTTGCTATTCTTGGAGAGGAGCTGAGTTTGGTTCCCATCCAAACTCCGCATGGTGGCTCACATCTATCTATTACTCCAATTCCTGGGGATTAGATGCCCCCTTCTGACCTCTGTGCACTCCTGAACAAACACATCCATACATGCAAGCAAGCATGCACACATAAAACACATAAACATTTTTAAAAAATAATTTTCTTAATAAGTGACATGAGTTTAAAACTTCAGTTTTATTTAAAAAAATCATTAAGTAAATTTTGGTGTGGGGCTAATCAGGATAAAATATCTAATAATTTCTGAAATGGCTTTGAACCTACACTTTGTAGTATGTACTTAGGCTAAGTAGCACTGTTTGTATTGACATGGCTACAAAACACTGAAAAGCATTGAAGATGCCCTATGTCCTGAAGTATAAAATATTGAGCCCAAATCCATTTTCAGTTAAAAATAAAAAGCACAACCTTCTCACTAGTAAGCAAGTTTTCTTTGATCTTTAATGAATAGTAAACGTGCATTTCAAAGGATCATTTTTAAATTAACTTCATTCCATATTGTCAGTAAATGTTTGGAATATATACATGGTTTTGCATGCCTTGTGCTCCAAATGATGTATTTATTGAATGCAAGGATACTGTAAGTAGAAATGCATCAGGAGCCCTGATCTGTGTCTCAGCCTGTGCATGACGAGGCAGAAAATCAGTAGAGCGCAGTGTGTGAGCTCCAGGGCAGGGTACAAGAGTAGATGATCAGAAGTGGAGACAGGTAATTACAGGCCAGAGCAGAAGAGGGGTTGGCTGCCGGGCTACACCAAGCTGTGCATTCAGATTTTGTACATATTGATTGAAGCAGTGTCATTAAGTATGAACACAGGAGAGTAAAATTAGAAAACCCTCCTTAACATTGGCTCTGTAGACATGTGGTTCTGCGCTGAAGATTTAAGGAAGGGAACACAACAAGAGTATTGCTCATCTCATCAGGCAGGAGATTTGGGTTCCAGTGGGGTTTTACTTCCCCTTCTCTTTCTGTGAATGCAGATTCACTACATACATGTCATTTTCACATGTGTGTCTCGACCACATTCATCCTTCTATTAACCTCTTCAGTCTCCCTGCTTCTCCTAACAGTGGTCCCCCTCTTAGTTCTAATGTCAGCTGCCCCTTTCTGATACCTATGCTATGTGATGTCAAGCCACATCTTGTATCCATGCATAAGAGCTGAGTTTCCATCTTCTCATAGCGGACTTTCTCACCTCTGGCCTGAAGCAAAGGATGGGCTTTCATGTTGTTCTCCAAGCCAGGGATGGAGGCTTTTGTGTTTCCATTAACCTAACTGACAAGTTACATGTCAGCATTGCCCTTGCTGTGTCTCACAGACTCTGGTAAGAAGTATTTCATTTTTATTTGATTCTGGTAAATTCTAATCCACCAATCCTGAGATTCCTTCTATATCTCATAGAGAATGTAAGTGTATTATTACTAAATTTCATTTGTTTGTGTTTTTTCTGTAGTTTATTTTATTTCCCATCTCTAGTTTTACTTCATTGTGATCTGAAAAAAGCAGGTATTATTTAAATTTTGTATATTTTTAAATGTGACCTTTAAAATGTGACATTTTAATTTTAAAATGTGACCTGTTTTATTTGTTGTTTTCTGGCTGTTAGATGAAATATTCATTAAAATATTAAGTCTATTTTATTCATAGTACAATTTACTCTTGTAATTTCTTTAGCATGTGTGTGTGTGTATGTGTGTGTGTGTGTGTGTGTGTGAGAGAGAGAGAGAGAGAGAGAGAGAGAGAGAGAGAGAGAAAGAGAGATGGGGGAGATTTCTATTGATCAGAGTGTTATATTAAAATCTACTTTTAATGTATGTATCTGGGTCTGTCTTCTCCTCTATTTTCAGTCTGTCTTTCTCCTCTATTTGTCTTACAAAATTTGGTGCATATGATATATTATTTGCACCAAATAACATTTGGTGTAATATGATATATTACATTTTGATTGATTATTCCCCTTCTCCCTGTTTAATGTGTGCCTTTATCTCTTCTGACTGAGCTTTGCTGCAATCTGCTTTGCTATTGACATCCACTCTTGATTTTTTTCCAGATTCCACTGGCTTGTAGTTCTGTCCATCCTGACCTTTTCACTCCACAGGTTCTTTCTCCTTTAGTGAGGTGTTTCTTGCTGGCAGACGTTGCCTAGTCTTTAGTTTAACTGTGTGATGACACACCGCTTTTGTTTTTTGGCTGTTCTATTTGTAGTTCTAAGTATTTCCTATATTTTAATTTCTGAGATTTGAGACAGTTTTCTGATTGTCTTTGCTGAACAATTTTCTATCCCTTTAGCCAGGACTTTGGTTCTTTCATATGTTTCTGTTTTGCATTAAGTTGACATTTCATGCCCATTGGCTTTGCATATTCTATCAATTCTTACTTTTTATTATCAGAGGCGATAAATCATTAGCTTGGCTTGAAGGTATGCTGTTCTTTTCTTTTGCTTGATGTAGTTCATTGTCAAGACATTCTAGAGAGATTTTGTTTGATTCAAAGTGATTTCTATTTGTAAAATTTCTATTCAGCTATTCTCAGAATTTTAACAAATCACTCTTCCAGATCCCACATCACCTTCCTTAGTTTAGTTATTGATTCATGAATCACTGGCCATTTTTTTTAACTTCACTAGCTTGAACGACCATACAAAAGCTCCAATGTCTCAAATGTATTGTAGTTGAAAGAAATTTTGGGGTAATGTCAGCAAAACTTTCCCATTAAAGCTGAGAAGTAACTTGCCAAGAACCACACAGCCTGGTGAAATGCACATGTCTTCTCCCTACACCCAAGACTGCCATCAACCCAAGGCTCCTCTCCTGAGAGGCTTGGGGACAAGAAAAGGCATCCATCTTCAGAGACTTCCTATCTCTTGTCACACTTATGCCTTCCTCAGAAAGCCAGCAACAAAGTAGCCATAGTTGGGAATGGTCTCATTATGCACTCACAATGAAATGTGGAGAACATCCAATTGGGAGTGTAAAACCTTGCTTTCCCACAAAACTTTTCATCTGTACAGAAAAAGCCATTTGGCTGACAGTCATGGTGTGTGAAATAGACTTCTGAGCAGCGACAGAATCTATGGAGAATAGTTTCAACATCTGGTAGTGACAAATACCAGCAACTTCCGGCCTGAGAGTCTAGTTTCTGTGTTACAAGTCTTCCTGAAGTGTGTGATGCCTGAGACTGGCAGTTGATGTCACTCAGTGCTAGACAGGTGATCATATGGTAATTCTTTACTCCACTAATGAAGGTGTGTGTGGTTGCTTTCCTTGCTTGGGTAGAGCAGAAGATAAAAAATGAATGGCTGCACAGTCACACGGGAAATGCTGACGTAATGAAAATGACAATGATGATACTCCTTCACGACCTTATTCCTGTGAACAAACAGGGTACTTGCTTTTCAAACATTTCACCTATGTTCATGATGACATTGCTAAGTTGACACAATCACTCATTAGCAACTTTTTAAGGAAGCTAGTCAGTGGGAAGGTTATTAATCTGCCCAGAGCTGCCAGGTAGAAGCAGAGATGAACTCAGGTATGATCTCAGTATCCAGGCTCCTGTTTCATTCTTGCTTCGCATACATCAATTGTACAAAGTAAAGGGTTTTGTTCTTACATTATATGCATAGGATGTACTTCGATCATTTTCTCTCTATATATTACCCTTTCTTAGCCCCCTCCCAGTTTTCCTTTCCCACACTCTAAAGAGTCTTTCTTCTACTTTCATGTCCACTCCTCCCATGGAGACCACATGAGAGAAGACTATATGACACCTGTTTTGTAATATCAGTTTATTTTGTTTACTTTGATGATCTCCAGTTCGATAGATTTTCCTACAAATGACATAATTTCATACTTCCTTTCAGATGAAAAAGAAAACTCTAGAAGTATCCTACATTATCTTTATCCATTCATCCACTGATTAGCACCTGGGCAGATTCCGTAACTAAGCTGTCCTGAATACTGTCCCAGTGATCATGGCTGTGTAGGTATCTATTGTTTGTGTGCTGCAATTCTTTGGTGGATATCCAAAGTCTTATTCATGAACTACCCAGGTGCTCTTTTGTGTCTAAATATTCTCTATAAAGACTTTGAGTGGTTTTTTTTTCTTTTTATGTCTCCTGTTAAATTTTTGAATTAAAAAGCTACCTCTGCACACCAGGCAAAGGTGTTGAAGCAGTACGTGGGCCTGAGCAGAGATGTGGACTCCCTTACGGCTGATACTGAGCTGCTACTACAAGATGGAATTTCAAAGTGAAGTCAGTTTAAATGTGTACAAGTAAATCACCAGGATGGGGCTCTCGAGCTCTTCCTCAAGGTTTAGCTTTCATGTTCCCCAGTGTGTGCTCATCTGGGTTCTGAGAGCCCTCCTCTCTCTCACTGGCATTCAACTTATGTGCAAGTTACAGAAGCTTGGTAACATTAAATGATTATCTGTGTTGCTGTCATGATGGACATTATCCAAATAGAAATCAATCCATTCATATATGATATTCTAGGATATGTCTGCCTACTGATATTGTTTCATCACATTTTAAATATTAAGCAGTTCTTTTCTTAATGCGTTATATTATGCAGTTAGGGTAGTTTTTAGGACATAATTTTTCCCAATTTGAATAATAGAATATAAATTCCCACTAAACAAAAAGTCACGACCCACCACATTCTGTTTTGATTTTGGTGTACAGTTGCTGTCAATTACTTAAGAGTCAACCTCTCTGATAAATAAGAAAAAAATTCTGGAACCTTTTGTTTGGGTCTGGGTGTACATTTATGTAACTGGTGTGTGGGTTAGAAGTTCACATCCCTGAGACCTTCCTAGAGATGTTTTCTTAGGCTGTGAGCACATGGTAGAGAGGGCTTGAAAAGAATAGCTCTTCTCATCTTGTCCAGAGCAAGCTCCGTGGTTCCAGAAGGCCACATGGCTCCTCTCTTCTTTTCAGGGATTTATTAATTTGAGTAGTTCAAAATGACTTGCTATTGTAATACTGTGCACTGTAATTGTCCTCATGGCACCTTATACTTGAGTGTTTCATTTACTTTGGATGTCAGGAGACAAAGAGACCGGGAGCTGTCTAATCCTGCTGACAGGATCATTGAGTAGAGGAGGGGGTTGAGGAGTCTATGTTGTCTTGAAGGTCAGAAAATGGGAGCCTCAGACAGGAAGAACTAGCTCCCCACATAGAAGCTGCTCAGGTCAAGGGGTCTGCTGAAAGGCCAGCCTGACTGACTGAAGTGTGGGTGCATCTCTCTCTCTCTCTCTCTCTCTCTCTCTCTCTCTCTCTCTCTCTGTGTGTGTGTGTGTGTGTGTGAGTGTTACGATAGTGATATCAGGACCAATAAGGAGATGGTGAAGTTATAAAGCTCATGGCATGTGACTTATAGTTTAATAAAGCTGCCATTTTAAAATAAAAGAGTGCATTGTGGGAGACGAAGATAAGAAAGTCAGGTTGATAGGCCACCCGCACGTACAGAGCAGAAGTGTAGCTTGCTCTTCATGCAGGCCCCCAACAACTGGAGCAGAGGCTGCCGCTGACAAGGCTGCCGCTGACGAGGCTGCCGCTGACTCTGTCCTACCTTTGGACCCTGTACCCCTAAGTGGGCTACCTTATCTGGCCTCCATGAGGAAAACTGTGCCTGATCCTGCAGTGACTTGATGTTCTGGGGTGGGTTGGTACTGGGGAAGGGCTGTGTGTGAGGGGGTTGCTGGGAGAAGAGAGGGCTGCGATTGTGTTACCAAGTGAATGAGTCAATGAAAACAATAAAATAAAAGAGGGCTTGGTGTTCTCATCTCCTTAACACACCAGTCAGATTACATGAGGTATACCCTAAAATCACATGGTTCAATCCATCACTCTACAGAATGTACAGATTGGATTATAAGTGTGTAATCTAACATTATGTCAGAACTGGGGGATGTATTTGGTAAGAACTAAAGCATACATTGCTTGCTTCCTGTCTGTCCCCTGACCCCATAACAGTAAGCTTTTGGTGCCCCCCCCCCAATGCACAGTTCTATTCTCTGAGGCTTTGGTGACCTTTAAGTGGGATACCCGAGAGTGGGGGTAGATCTTGATGTCCTGTGGGAGCCTAGTGATCTGGATTTGAATGTTTCATGGAGGTTTGGGAACTGACTTCCCCACACGGTACGGTATGTTTTACCTCCAAATAAAAGAGTTTAATTTAATGGTAGCAGAAGTCAGGCTAGTGGAAGAGTAGTCACCACATAGTGAGCTGGTGCTATAGGCTGGGGTAGTGAGATTGACTGTCGTGGATGAGGCAGTGGAAGAGAGTTGGCAGATTTTTATATTTTTTCATAAGACTTTTAAACTAAATTTCTAGGTGTTATCAACTAATTAAAACACACACATACACGCCATGCAAAACTAAAAACCAAAAACCAAAATAGGTCTCTTTTCTGATTTTGAGCAGTGGGCTATTAGTTTGCAGTATTGCATCCCATTTGGTGAGGTACTGTCTCTGAAATTCACACATAATGAGGGCTATGAAGGCCAAAAAGGAAAAACAACAACAAAGCAACCCACAAATGAGTATCAGTTGTTTGACTTATTGGTTGAAATGGGGTGGCTTTTGGGTGACCAGAAAGTTATGTCTACCTTCCTCTTTAGGAAACAGACTGTATCAATAAATGAAAAACAAACCATTTGTAATCTCATTCTCACATTTTTGACTCATTATGTTCTATTTATAAATGGTAGACTAAATTAATGTATGAGACTCTGATGAGTGTATATTCTGCCAAGATGTATACACAGCACAAAAGAAAGGGGAATAGTCAAACACCTGCTCGTAAGCTAATGTGCTTCCAGATCAGGTTTACAAGAGTTCAGTCCATTGGTTACTCATCAGGTACCCTATGGACATTACAAGAGTGTCTGCCTTCACCTACTACATGTAGGGAACGAGAGGCTGGAGAAGGAGTGAGTTTAGGGGGTTTTTATAATGTTGAGTTAATGTTTGTCTGTTTGGGGAAAAAGAGAAAGATTCACTGAGTCTGCATGGCCTCAGGTTTGTTGCTCTGGAATGGTGTTGAAATAGATCTGAGCAAATGTTCTTGGGTTCCAGAGTTTTACATGCCCACAATGGTTCAAAACACACAAGCATCTGCTCAGTATTTGTTCATAATAAAGGATGCCAAGCTCTGGAGGTATGAGTTAGAAACTCCCTTGTTATCTACCACCTACATGCCTACCCATTCCCAGCAGTGTTGACTTTGTCTCATTTTGTGCTTTGTAGATTTATAGGACATCACTATATACCTCTGACTGAGCTGAAATTCGCTATACAGACAAGGCTGGCCTCCAACTCACAGAGACGTGCATGCCTTTGCCTCTTGAGTGCTGGAACTACTAACAGTGTTCCATAGCACCCAAGCCCTTGACTTTTTCTCCGTATAACATGTGTCTAAGGAAAGTCTGAGGTGGGAGGACAGAATCAATAATACTTATTATTTTTCCAGATCATGCAGAACCATGCTCATGGATCACATACTGCTGTGTGAACAAATGATAAAGTTCCATACATTGTTAAGATGGGACAATTAGATTGGCTACCTTGCCTTGCCTGGCTCTCAGCTGTGTCTGTAAAAAACATTTCTGTGTCTGTTTTTGAAGATCTGTCACTCCAAGAGGGAAGCTAGGATCTCATCCTCAGTGGTTTCTCTGGTCACTATCTGGATTTAGGACAGTCTTAATAGTGTCTGAACACCACACTGTCCATACACATGTCGTATGATCTGAATATGGTATCTCATGCTTTCATAGCTCCAGTTTTATTCTGTATATGCTAAAGTTGATTTTTTTTTTAAAAAAAAAGCAAAATGCCAACAAACTACACTATCTATCTAATAAGGCCATTGTGAAAAGCAATCAGGAGAAAATGAAAAAGACTGCCATGTGCCTTTAAAATACTTAATTGTCAGGGGCTCTCTTGTTTCTTATTCCAGTTAGTTACATAAATGATTTAAAAGCACACAGTCTCTATTATCTCACAGTGCTGAAGGTAAGATGTTAAAAATGAATCAAGGTTAAAATTAAAGTGTTACCAGAGCCCAGTTCTTTCTGGAGTACCCAGGAACAGGGACCTTAAGCCCTTGGCCTTTCCAGTTCCTAGAAGTATCCTGCGTTCCTCAGTTCATGGTTCCTCCTTCCATCTTCAAAAGTAGCAAAAATATCCCTTGCATATTTCAGTTATAAAGATCCTTTCTCTTCATTCATGTTATACTGTGTAGGCTTCTGCTCATAGGTTGTCTTCTGAGACAAGGGAGCCCTGGCTATGTTTCATTGTGTAGTGTCACCTCCCCACATCTCTGGCCCCTGACTTACCTTGACATCAAAATTTCATCTTGCTTCATTGTCTTTTCTTGAAATTGTATCTGAAATTACCTTTGCAAGAAAATGTCAGCCCTTGGTGACTTGTAAGATGAGAATGCAGATACAGGTGATAATGGAGATACTGTTCTGAGTTACCAATGTCTGCTCAAATCCCAGACAGAATAGTATACATAGAGTCTTCATCTTTCTCACTCTCGAGACCCAGGTTCATCTTTCTGAGATCAGCCTGCTTCATGAAGTGCTTAGCAAGTCTAGAATCTAGACAGTGAGGTGGCATGGGAGCTAGGTTTAGAACATTACAGGATAGAACTGGGGCGTATTGACCAAGTTAGTACTGAGAAGCCTCTCCTGTTGGATGTGGTGGTTTTGACCAAGCAGGAAATTGGGGCTGGTTTCTAACATTCTGCCTGCTCATTCTGCTTTTAATATTTTTCATTCTGCTTAAAATATTTTAATATTTTAAATATTTTTAAATATTAAAAAATATTTTTAATATTTATCTTCTAATTTTCTTATTCGCACCTACCCCTCAAATTTCATCTTTGTACCATCCATAGCAATAGATGAATCAGGGATACGACTACTTGTTGGTATCACATTACAACTAGGTGGTCAAGAATGATGACTACATTCTAACATACAGACTGGGAAGAAAGCCAATATATATGTAAGTTTTCCCTTGTTTGCTTAAAGGAAAACCTAACCACCAGGTTCTGGATTTCTCCTATTCTTGACTGGAATATGCAGAAGTCATGTGTTTGAAGGCTGAAGATTTCCTGCCAACCTGAAGAGGCAATAAATATCTGATATTCATTCATCATCATCAATGAAGACATTGGCTGATGTGATACAGTTTTCTGTCACCATCGTCTCTGTCCTGGAATTCTTTGCAGTCATAATTGCTTCCCTGCCTGAAACCATCCTTGAGATCAATATTCAAAGGACTTCTGCACTCTCATCTCTTTGGAGGTTGTTGGAAATTTCCTTTATAGGGCCAACATTAACATAAAGCCTGCTGTAGAGTAAGTGCCGGATAACTAGTAATGTGGAGGCGTAACTGTTGTAATTGCTATCGTCTCTACTTTTAGCTTCTCTCTCCACCTATGCTGTGATGGGGCTGAGGTGCTATTCTGTGGTTCAACTGCTCAGAGCTGGCATGAACATTCAATTAGGTAATGAGAAAGTGAAGCATACTATTTTATATGAAAACAGAAGATTTTATTGAATGTGGGGAATAGATTTTCTCTATGTTTACTACCATGAGAGTCAACTACAGCCTTAACGCAGGCTGTACAAGTGTCTTGCTGGTTCTGATGAGCTTGCTATGCTGCATACAGGTCAAGGCTACACATCCCTTGACATTGAGGATCTACCTTGGAACATAGAGGACAGGCAATCGATAACTGCATGTGGGGCTAAATTTGAAAAGCCAGTTTTCTTTTCTTCTTCTTCTTATTTATTTATTTTAATTGGATCTTTTATTTGTTTACATTTCAAATGCTATCCCCTTTCCTGGTTTCCCCTCGGCAAACCCCCTATCCTATCCATCCCCTTACCCTGCTTCTATGAGGGTACTTAGCCACCTATCTACCACTCCTGCCTCACCGCCCTAGCATTCTTCTACACTGAGGCTTCAAGCCTTCACAGGACCAAGGGCCTCCCCTCCCATTTATGCCAGATAAGGCTCCTTCGGCTCCTTCAGTCCTTCCCCTAAGTCCTCCATTGAGGTCCTTGTGCTCAATCTGATGGTTGGCTGCGAGCCTCCGCATCTATATTGGTCAGAATCTGGCAGAGCCTCTCAGGAGACAGCTGTATTCCAATCTCCTTAAATAGGATTGTCTTGGCTTGTTTCTGTTGCTGTTATAAACATGATGAGGAAAATAAACTTAGATAGTAAAATGTTATTTCATCTTGTAGCTTACAGTCCACCATAAAGGGAAATCAGAGCAGAAACTCAAGGCAGGAAGCTGAAGGTGGGAACTAAAGCAGAAACCATCAAGTAAGGCTGTTTACTGGCCTGCTCTCCTTCACTCTTCCAGGACAACTTGCCTAGGGTTGACACCACCCACAATGTGCATATCAATCATTAATCAAGAAAATGTCCCACAGACTTGTCTACAGGCCAATCCGATAAAGGCATTTTTTTCGATTGAGGTTCTCTCTTCCCAGGTAAATTTAGCTTTTGTGAAGTTGATGAGATATAATTGGCACAGGAACCAAGCATTACAGTGCAGCAGTTAAAACATGAGCCAGTTCTTTCTTCATACTCAACACGAGGACAGGAGCCATCCCAGCAAACTGCTGGATTCCCTTTGCCTCTTTTCAGTTTGTTGTACTTTAGGACACCATTCTGTGTGTCGTAATTCATTGTCAACCCAGAAAAATTCAAATAATTTTGGTCAGATCAAAAGATGAACTTTTACCTCCCCATATAAAGCACATTCCAAAGCTCCCAGCCTGAATACTTTTAGTATTTAAAACCAATTTATTATTTAAAAGCAGTTCAGAATAATACTAAAAATGGATCATTGAGAATCATAAATACAACTCATGACCTTATCACCACATAATGAATATGCCAATTCACGTGGAATTGAATACTAGGTTTATGGAGGAAGAAAATGAATTGGACTTAGACCACAGACAGTGGCTTCTGGCTATGAGTGGTTCACTGATTCCATACTGTCCTCATCCCTAAGAACTGACTTCTTGAATGTCAGCCTGAGCACACACCCACTATCACTGTTTGATTTGCCTAGCAATAAATAGTGGTCTAAACCATGCAAGTGTGTTCTCGCGTTTTTTCATGCTTTCTACTTGCCATTTTGCCAGTAGTCAAAGCTACTTTTTCATTAAAGACCCAAACAAAAGCAATGTTTTGATAAAAAGTGCCAACTGTTGGTTATGTCTCCATGCCCACACTTCATTTATGTCTCACTGCCCAGTCTGAGCTTTTGAGACATATGTTCCAAAAGAACATTGCAGCTGTCTGTTTGTTTTAAACACCGTTTTGTAGGGGGAGGGATTTTTACAATCACACATGAATTGACATGAGTGAGCTCAATATGTCAAATGAACCTCAAACTGGTCCCGTAAAAGACTACTCAACCTTGCTACTGGGCAAAGTCATATACTGAAATAGAACCCTAAAGTCTTCTTGTCTGCATGATCAAAATAAGCAGTTGTTTCACATTATTGTTTTTAATCTGAGATGTCACAGGCCACTCCCTGGGCCAAGCACATTCAAACTATCACAGGTCTCTAACACACAAGATGTTTCCTTCCATATGATCCCTTCACACTCCTTTTATTTTATAAAGTAAGAAACTGAGGTCAGAGTATACGGATGTTTTGTTTAATGTTAGATTATGATATAAAAGTGAAACTGGGGATTAAACCTAGGTCCTTTCAGCTGTCACACATGTTGTCACACATGTGTACCTCCACTGACCACCTTGAGTAAGGCACCTGATTTTTATGAGTCTTACCTTGTTTGTTGAACCATCAGATATTATGTTCTTTTCTGTGTTGATCTCACAGGAATGTTCAGAGGGCCCAAGTAGATAAGAAGCAGTACAGGACTTTTATAAAACATTAGTGCCATATTAAAAGAAGACATTATTATATAGCGTCTCTTATTTGATAAATTGGGAATATCTTACTGAAGAAGTCATGCTTTATCACTCTGAATACAGGGCAAGATGGTGGAGTGGTTAGATGGAGATATTAGATCAATGCAGACCCCTTGGGATCAGCTTAAGAGTCTCATGTCCAAAGAATTTTCAGCATAACAGTCAGAAGCAACACTTAGGAGCAAGGGTGTTTCCATGGTAACCCCCACCCTCATCCTTCATTCTAGGAAGCCACTACCAAGTATTAGAGACAGATTTGCAGTTTACTCCCCAACCAGTTCCAGCCAGTGTCCACTTAATTCTCAAACACATAAAGCTCTCATTTAGGATGCTAGGAACTACTCTGATGGTGTCACATGAGACAATCAGTGTTTCTTTTTATTTTTATTTAAGACTTAGATATAGTAAGGAGACAGAAAATGCTACATATGGAACCAGAACTGATGACATCTTTAACTAATGGTCTAAGTTCTGTCTTCAAGGTTTAAGAAGGTAACAGTCTTATGGTAACACAGATCAAGGTGTTCCCAGGATCTCCCTGATGAAATGTCCATTTTTCATGAAAGTAACTCAAAATGCTATGAACTTTCATTATGTCAATCGTCCTGGAAGAATTAACCACTGGGCATCATTCTTCAAAGCCAATTCCTACTAAGCGATCTCAAATTCTCCCAGAGAAACTCTACCCTTCAGATAAGGCATTGGTACCTTTAAAAAAACGTTCCTTGAAGAAACAACACTTGGAGTTGCTCATCACATATAATTTGGTATATTAACCAGCCTTTCATGGCCCTCATGAAATAGCTGGCACTGGCTAAATTTATAAGGGAAAGAGGTTTGTATATCTCACTTGTGGAGGTTCAAAATTCACACAAATGCTATGAGCCTTGGTGATGCCATCACTGAATCACTTTATAGGGAGATACATCACAGGGGATTTGTGGACCAAGGGTCATATCTCAAAGCAGAGTGCTGAGGGGGTTTTCCCAGCAAGATTATCATAAATGGTTCCAGAAAGGCAGTATGAAGAACACTTAAATTTTAAACCAATTTTAAGGGCACTCCTTCATGACTTAAAGACCTGCCTGTCATTAGAGTTTCCAACCATCTCCTAATCTTTCTATCTGTAATAACAAACCTCTACCACTTGGACCTTCAGGAATACCTGTGGACAGTGATAATGTATCCAAAGTACTGAATTCCATGTGAAAGCTTTCTGTATTCTTACTCAAGTGAGAATGTCCAAAATAGCAGATTGCATGGTGCATTGCAAACTCTGTGAGTTTGTTACAAAATAATGGGTGATTTCATATTATTGATGCCAAATTTGTGAAGTCTTTTTGATATGCATTATCTTATTTAGCCCTCAGAGCCATTTATATGGAAGAACTGGTTGTGTCTCCATTTTATAAAGAAACTGAAACTTAAATATGGAAAATCACATGGCCACCGCCACACAGCAGGAAATCAGCAAGACAGAGGTTTGAGCCCCGAAGGCTCACTCCAGGGGTCATGTTCCAATCACCACACTGCTTAGGTGCCTTTTCGCGATTTAACAATCTTTATGATGATGATCGAGATGGGACTGAGGCTAAGGGATGATGACACAGCCTGTTCCAACGTTTAAATACCTTTGGTTGAGTTACTTTATATCTTTGCTCTGTTACAAACTTATGTATATAGTCTTCTGTCATTGTGTGTGTGTGTGTGTGTGTTCAAAGTCCTTCCTCCTTCATCTAACTTCTTGACCAACTTCAAATACTTCTTTTTGTTGATATCTAAAAGTAAATGAGACTTCATGGAATTGCCTCATACCTTTGACCTGTATTCTTATGTGGTTATAGCTCTCTAGGGAGACATACTGAAATTCCAGATTTCCATGGTGTGGAATATTTTGGCTTTCTATTATGACCCTGTTACAAAATGGTATCTATCTCTTATTCTTGGTCTATAGGCTCTGGTATGGTTGGGCTTTGCCCATCCTTTATAACTGATATTTCATATACACTGGTTCCATGAATAATTATTATATGCAACTGTGATAAAGAGAGCTGTAGTCTATCTTCTTTGATGTACTGGCCTTGGCTAAGGGTCCATTGAAAAAGGGCACTACTCCTAGTAATAATAGCAAGGTATACATGGAAATGCAGATATCTTTATAGCTGAGATTCAGAAGGCCAGTATCTCCTGGGTTTGATTTATAGGGATCAGTACAAGCATGAAGGCTCTGAGACGCTAGGGGAAAGAAGTCTCTGACTTACCACACTTTTCTTTATGAGCCCCGAGGTGAGGCTGCCTATCTTTCTTCCTGCACAATGCTTTGGATGCCATTCACAAACTTCTTCTGTAGCCCGGTTGGCAGGGATGCTATAGAATTATGTAACATAATTCCATACATATTTTAAGTTTTTTGTTAGTGTACTCTCATTATACATAAACACCTTTTCACTCAGAGCATATAGTTTGATCATAGTTATTCTATTTTTAAAACTTTTCTATTAGCTCTTTGAGAATTTTATACAATGTGCTTAGATCATATTCACCTGACCCAAACTCTTCCCAAATATAACCCTCCTTCCTTCCTCATCTAACTTTGTGTCCTCCTTTTCATTTGTTTCCTATCTCTCAAGTCTAATTTACACTGCTTATATCTTCTTGGGTGTGTGGTCTTTCACTGGAGTGTTGTCAGCTTACCAGGGTCTACATTAAAGAAAACCAAGTCTTCTCTCAGCAGCTATCAATTACCAATAGCTCCCTGGCTAAAAGAGGAACTATGTGACTTCCTCCCTTCTCCATGTTGCTACTTTTTCTTTCTTGAGCTTCTGGAGAACTTGTGTATGCTGCCAAAATCACTGTGCATTCATATATACAGCTTCACGGCTAGTTTTGGAAGATACTAGTTTCCTTGTCCTCCACCATCTCTGGCTCTTCCAGGTTTTCTCCCCCCTGTTCCACAATGGTTCCTCAGCCTCAGTAGAGGTTGTATATGATATAGACATCCCATTTAGGGCTAAAAATTCCACATTTTCTTATTCTATGCACTTTGAGTGATTGTGGGTCTCTATTTAATCACTATCTACTGAAAATGGCAGCTTTTCTTATGAGGGTTGAAAGGTACATTAATGGATATGATGATAAGTCATTAAAAGTTGGTTTAATACTATGTCCATTTCGTGGAATAATAATAATAACAGGCTTTCCCCTCAGGCCTATGACATACCTAGCCATAGATTCTTGGCTTGGTAGTGGTGCCAGGTATAGGCTTCATCTTGTATAGCGAGAGACTTAAATCCAATCAGAATGTCTATTGTTTGCTGGTATGATATTCATTCTGCTGCATGAATATCAGTAGATATTCATCAGTAGGCATGTCTCGCCAGGCAGATAATAATTATAGTTGTTTGCAGGGTTCACAGCTTTGTATTGTTGATGATTGTTGATGATTACCTTTTTTCTCTGGTAGACTGAGAAATGTAACTTCTGGGTGAGTGTCAGCTTTATTTCTCCATGTTCTGACTCAGGTGTGAGGTGTCTTCATTCTGATTACTCTCTTCTCTCCCCCTTCTGTCAGTCCCTTTCCTTTTCCTAATCTGACTTTTACTTCCATATTATACATTTATTATATATAATCCTGGATCCACATATGAGAGAAACATTATATTTGTGCTTCTGAGTCTGGCTTGTCCAATGTAATATAACAATCTCAAGTTTCATTAATTTCCTTGCAAATGACACAATTCTGTTCTCTAGAGCTGAAGAAAACTTTTTGGTGCATCTATACCTTATTTTCTCTATCTGTTGCTGGGCATTTAGGCTGATTTCATAACTTGTACCACGTGACTAGAATTTCTATAAGCATGGACATATCAGCATCACTGTTGTATGTTGACTTAGATACCTTTGGGTACCCATACTGGTGTCTAGAATAATTTATATTCCCACCAGCAGGGTATGAGGTTCTACCTCATCCTTACCAGCATTTTTGGTCATTTGTTTCCTTAAGGACATTAATGGATGAGGCTTTACTGTTCCTTCTTTATGAGTAAAGAAATCAACACTCAGAAGGATTACATTACCAGACACATTACCAATCAGGAAGCTGAACAAATCCTCACACCCAGATTCTTCAGGGTGCCTTCTGTTTCAGTCCAACATTGAGAAACGCTTGCATCATTGTTCCTTCTATAACATCAGGTATATCTTACTAAAATGTGTTGGAGTGAAATTTTAGAGAGTAATTATGTTTAAACTTAAGTTAAAAATCAGATTCGAAGGTCTGTGCATCTAAAAAAAAATAACCTGAGTTCTATTCATGCCACTTGAGAGCTGGGTGGTGGCATCCCACAAATGGATCAGTAAACATAGAACCATGAGTGCATATCCCAGTGGACATACCTATATCCATTAGTAGGAGACATGTGTTAAATTTTGCCTTTCTGAAGCCATGCACATGTCCAAGAAAGAAGAGCTATCTGGGGGAGATTTGCTCAGCTAGATCTTACAGTGAATCTTCTTAAATAAAGGACCCCATCTTACTCTTGCTCAGGAACAGGAAGTCTTGGGACGAGGTGGCAATGCACAGCACATATTAGCTCTTCCCTGTCCCCAGCGTGAGTCAGAAGACACCTGAAAGCTGACCCAGCCTCAGACTCCACCCAACTTAGGGCTGTGAAAAAAAAGCCCATCTGAGTAAAGAGCTACAGTGGCCGGGGCGCTATGATTTTAAAATCTTCTGGTTTCATATTCTTAATAACTACATGAGTGGGACTGGCTTTTAATTGACCCTTTTTGCAATGGATGGGATCCACACTCAGAAAAGTTCCCTTACCAAGGCCACATAAGGCAGTAAACGGAGAGCCATGGTATGAATACAGTCCTTCAACACAGAGGTCAGCAATATCTATGGGTTCATATTTACCCTTTTCTTATTCTTCATCATAAATAAAGAAGACCATGAGGCAGCACTTTCTTTTGTGTATTTATTCATGTTTTCAAAATTTGTCATGATTCTTGCAGCCACTTATTTATGGTAAAAGCCTTTCTGGGTTACTCCTGTCTCCTACATAAAGCACACCCAGCTAGGGATATTTTGAAAGTAAGTGGAATGCTTTATGTAATGAGGGAGGAACAAGGCACCTTGGGAAGTCTTAGGCCATGACCTGGGGAACTGGAAAAATCAGGAGTAATTGGTAGGCAAGGCGAATATAGCGTGGATGGGCCTCACCCAGAACCACTCTCATCCATTTCATTATGTGCAGAACGAACACGCCTTTCCGAAAGGCCCGAGAAAACAGTAACAGTGTTTCAAAGATAGGCTTGAATGACGCAGAGCATTCGTGCTGATCACCAACCTCAGGGTAAAAGAGAGTGCCAGGACACTCAACAGATGTGCTGTTTCTGGGTGGAGTTCCCTGTATCGTGTTCCTGGAAAAATGCTTATTTCAGAGTTATGAAAGCAGGAGAGTACACCCTGGAGGATTAGCTTTCACAATACCTTTAATTTTGGGTGAACGAACGTGTTTAGTTATAGATGACAGTTGGGGGTGCAGTGGAGAAGAAAAGTAAGCGTGATTTTGCTTCAGTCTAGAACCTGGGAACGGCAATAACTAACAATTAGGACAACTAATTTTTCAGCACTTAATTCTATAGGCCAAGCCTTTTAAACACCGCTTCTTACTTAATCCTCCTGTCAGCTGCAATAAGTAGATCTTACACAGCCTGAGACTCCAGCTCATCCTTAATGAAAAAAAGCTGAGCTTGCTCCTCAGCCTACTCTGTACAACTCCCCAAATATACCCCAGAAATGGTGTGCCCTACTCAAGGTTCTATTGCTGTGAAGAGACACCATGACCACAGCAGCTTTTGTAAAGAAAGCATTTAATTGGGGCTTACTCCCAGTTTCAGAAATCTAATCCATTCTCAGCATGCTGGGAAGCATGGCAGCTCATAGGCAAACACGGTACTTGAGAAGTAGCTGAGAGTTCTACATCTGGATCAGCAGGCAGCAGCAGGAAGAGAAAGCCACTGGGCTTGATTCTGAAATATCAGATCCCACCCCTAGTGACACACTCACTCCAAAAAGGCCAGGCCTGCCTCAACAAAGCCTACTCCAACAAAGTCGCATGGCTTAGTCCCTTCAAATTAGTGCTATTCCCTAAGTGTTCAAGTATCTGAGCCTAGGGAGGCTGTTCTTATTCACTACAACAGGCTGCACCTGAAGACAGCCTGTGCTTTTAATAACTCTTTCTGTAGGCAATTGGGAAGCCCTGTTTGCCAAGGACCACTTGGGTGTATCTGTGCTTATCATCTGAAAACTGGACCTTGATCCCAAGTGCTGAGGCGTTGGAAGGTATCCCCTGTAACGATGAAATTTACCCAGTAGAAGACAAGTCTCTAACATACAGTTATATTACTTATAGAAAAATCTCTGGATGACGTGTTCCCGTCTAACAGCACAAAGGGTCTATTAGCTGCAAACTGTAGGAGAGGCATGTATGGTCAGCCTGGAAACTCTGGCCTTCAATCACTACTCTGCTTCCCAAGTCTAATTAAAATAAGAGAAAACTCAAGCCATTTGCTTTTATATAGTAGATTTCCAAAGTACATTTGTTAGACATTGTTTAAATCCTCTCTAACCCTTCATGGAAGGAAAGGGGCCATTAAAAGTTTATATCTAACCTCAGGTAACGCTGCAGACTCATTAAATAAACACAATTTGAAAGCATGAAGGAAGATGGTGAAGGGCAGTTTCAAATTAATGAAAAGCAATAAACATGGCTGTCCAAGAGATAAGTACTAGAGAGAAAAAGCCCCATGGAGGAAAATAACTTTGGTTGATTCAGGTGATATTAGATATAGCTGCTTGGCTGACAATGATTAGGCTCTCTGTTGTTCCTTACTCAGTGTTCTGGGCATATATACTCCTGATGCAGGATGTTGCAATACAGATGAAGCCCAGGTTGCAGTTCTTAAGGCCTTTCTGAGGAGAAAAAAACAACAACAATAAAAACCTCAAACACAGCCACATGTGTTTGTGACAAAGGATATGAAAGAGAAGTCTCTATAACAAGTCTTTTGGTGCTAAAAAGGAGAGTCTTTATTGCGGTCTATTAATAGAATCCCAGGATCCTATTCTTTGTCCTGGAACTTGGCAGTGTCTCTTGACTGGGACCCAGGGATACTTTTCTAACTCTTGATTCTGTTTAGCCTCATGATTTGCTTAAACCATCAGGATGCTGATGGATACGATCCAAAAGGAGCTTCAACAGTACTGTGGAAATGGCTCTACTTCCTTGGCTCTCTGTCAACTGCCATGAAGAAGGGATATGGGTAATCTGCTTGTTCATAAAGACTATGAAACAAATGGCACAGACACCTCCAAAGAATTCAGCAGACCATTCTGTAGAATATTTTGTTCTGAAAATATTTCTTGATTTTAAAGAGACTGAGTCGTTGCCGGACTTTGCAAGCAAGTTAGTAATACACATTGAGATCATTTAAAACTAAATCCAATTTGCTGCCCTAGTTTGCATTCAGCCTGTTTAAGTTTAATTCACTTTTAAAAAACAAAATAACCAACCATACTCTGCCTTGGGTTTCACATTTAGTAAGCTTTTACAACCTAAGGTAAACGTATAGCTTTAATCTTGAACTATGTAATTGCTACATGCCACTGACCCAGAAGAATGTATGTGTGAATGTGTGTGCTGTGAAAATCAGCCAACAGTTGAAAAACCCTTACACAATTAATAGTCCATGAATGTTGGAAGCTACATATGGATATAAGTTGATAACATTTGTGTGGGGATTCGTTGAGTGCTATTCTGGGTCAGTAGAGTAACTTCTTTTCTTGTAAAACTCTGTTAAGGATTTTTGTAGAAAAGCATCTTTCATTCCATTCTCATACTTTGTTGTTTGTGTTGTTCAATAAATATAGACAAAACATTCTGTTAACAGCAGGCAACACAGGCAACAGGATAGACACAGACTCTCTCTCTCTCTCTCTCTCTCTCTCTCTCTCTCTCACACACACACACACACACACACACACACACACACACACAAACCAGAAGATGACAGTCTGTGGAGCACAAATTACAGATAGGTGGAAGACAAAAGGAAGAAGTAGAGAGTTCAAGTTTGGGCTTGCTTTTGGTCTAAACTATCCCATGATTCCATTCCTTAGTAACATCCACACATCCTTGCATCTGTATCAGTGGTCCTTAATCTTAATGCTGTGACCCTTTAATACAGTTCCTCATGTGCAGTGACTCCAACTATAAAATTATTTCATTGCTACTTCATAGCTATAATTTTGTTCCTACTATGAATTATAACATGAATGTCTAATATGCAGGATATCTGATAAGCAACTCCAAAGTGGTCATGACTTACAGATTGAGAACCACTGATCTATATAATGAATGAATGCTACTTTCAGCAACAGGATTTAGCAATGGCTTGTCTCACATAGATTTTTTTATGGAAATAGTTACTTAGTATGTATATGACAGCAGATGAATAGTGATATCATAGCAGTAAGATTATAAGTGGCAGCTTCTTGTGATCTTTTAAAATCAAATCGTATTTCACAATCTTCTCTGAAGAACCAGATGTCCCATAGGAGTATAAAGTTTTATCTGTCCTTTCTACCCAATCAATTGGGGGTTATGTGTGGTTTATCTTGATAAGTTCATGTGGGGTCTGCCTTAAAAGAATCACACTATCATAAATTTCAATGATTTGGTTTCTTATTTTGTTTTTTTTTGTCTTATTTTTTTATAAGAATCTCAGTTTGTAGCCATGGCTGGTCTTGAACTCACAGTGATTCTCCTGCCTCATCCTCCTAAGTGCTAAAGTTATGAACATGAGTCACCATTCCCAGTTTGTTAAGATTATTTATCCTTATATTTATTTATATTTATATTGTATAATATATTTATTCATATTTGTATTTATATTTATCTTATAAAACAAACCAAATTAGCAAGTTTTGTATAAACGAATTATGATAAGAAAACACAGTGGATAAAATGATCTGAGTCTCCATTACAGAAAACATAACAATAAGCAAACAGAAATAATGTTAAAACGCAGCAGGTTCACAGTCATGTGAAAAGCCACATGACTTTCTCAAAGTTCTTTCCTGTTAATTATACCTCCCCATAGGCCTCCCTCTCCCCTCTCCTCCCATCTGCCAGCCCACTCAATCTTTCCGGCTCCATTAATCCCCACTATTCCTTCACTCCATCTAAATTCCACCCCCTTCACTGAGAGTCAAAATTTATTTCGTCAGTGTATTTTTTTTAAATGTGTGCATGTGTGTATATGTGTGCATGTGCGTGTGCGTGTGTGTATGTGTGTGCGTGTGTGCATGTGCGTGTGTGTGTGCGTATGTGTGTCTATGTGCGCGTGTGTGTGCGTGTGTATGTGTGCGCGTGTGTGTGCGTGTGTATGTGTGTGCGTGTGTGTCCGTGTGTGTGCCTGTGTATGTGTGTGCGTGTGTGTGTATGTGTGTGCGTATGTGTGTGCGTGTGTGTGCGTGTGTGTGTATGTGTGTGCGTGTG
>JADRCH010000343.1:818600-835116 GCA_019843965.1 Rhynchomys soricoides | reverse complement strand
GTATGTGTGTGCGTGTGCATGTGTGTGTATGTGTGTGCGTGTGTGTGCGTGTGTGCGTGTATGTGTGTGCGTGTGTGTATGTGTGTGCATGTGTGTATGTGTGTGCGTGTGTGCCTGTGTATGTGTGTGCGTGTGCGTGTGTGCGTGTGTGTATGTGTGTGTATGTGTGTACGTGTGTGTCCGTGTGTGTATGTGTGTGCGTGTGTGTCCGTGTGTGTGTATGTGTGTGCGTGTGTGTGTGCCTGTGTATGTGTGTGCGTGTGTGTGTGTATGTTCACGCACAGCAGTGCAATGTGTGCAGAAGTCAAAAGATGACATTGGGTCCCCTAGAGTTGTAGTCATACAGTTAGTTTTAAGCCACCCAAGTTACATGCTGAAAGCTGAATTTGAGTTCTTCATAAAAACAATTTCCTTAACCACAGAGACCCCTCATGATTTTTATTGTAGGTATTTCTTACACATTTAAATGTGTACCTAATCATTTAATTTGAAAGCTGTTCTAAATGGTATGGTTACCGTTTCAAACAATCCACTTTTCACAAAAAGCAACATTGTGATTTTTGTATGTTGGTTTTACATCCTAAAAAGTTGCTGAGTTGAAGTATTAGTAGTAACAATCCACTTGAGGAGTATTTAGTGTTGTCGTTGTATAAAATCATACATTCTGCAGACAACAGTGATTGGGCGACTTTTGTCCCAATTTGAAACACTCTGGATGGTACTTCTAATACTGTATTGAAATAAAATGGTGTCGATGGACATACTTGGCTTGTTCTAGACTTTATAAAGATCTTACCCTTTAGTGTTTAGTACAAAATTACTAATTAGATGTTCATATATTGTCATCTATGCAGAGATACTTATATTCAATATCTTTCAGTATTTTATCACAAAGAGATGCTTAATTTTACTAAATTTACTAATTTTGACCAAATTTGCTAATTTTATTTCTATATTTGTTGGGATTATGTTTTTTATTTATCTGGTGCAGTGTGTTTATTTATGTTCATTTGCCTTTGTCAAAATTTGTCTATCTGCTTTGCCAATTAGGGTAACTATAGCATCACAGTATGTATTTAGGAGAAGCACTCCCTTCCATAAGTTTTATACTTATGAATACTTTCAGGACAATCAGTATTGGGTTTTTCCTTTGACTCCTCAGTAAGGCTCAGCTGTGGTATCAGGTGGTCCAGGTTTTTTCTATGATTGAAGATTTTCCATTATTCAATCTGACTCATTACTAATTATCTATATGTGTAAATCTGTTTCTTTGTGATTCAACGTTTCTAAGTTGAATAAATTTAGGATCTTTCGCAGTTTTTCTATATATAAGGAAATATCATTTTTCCAAATAACTTCTTGTCAACTGCTGCTCTCTCCTTCTCTTATTGTCCCCATGTTTTATTTCTTTGTCCTTCTCTCTTTTTAGTCTAGCTAATTGCTTGTCTTTTCAAAAGTATGCCTGTTTTCCACTGATCATTTGCATATTTCAGTTTTCACTGCATTTATTCGTATGATGTTTAATTTAATCCTATAGCTAGTTTAGGTTTTCTTGCTTTTCTAATTTCTTGAGATGTGGCAATGGGTTATTTATCTGAAAATTTTCTAATCCTTTGTGTGGTTATTATAAATACCCAGCCAATATGGGTTCTACTGCATCCTTTTGGTTTGGGTATGTGGTATCTCCATTTCAATCTGTTGCAAACTATTTAAAAATTTTCTTCTTGACTGCTTTGATTCACTGGTCATTTAAACTTTGTTTGTAACTCATGTATTTTGATAATTTCCAAAGCTTTTCCTATAATAATATTTTTATTGCTTTGTGATTTCAAAAGATACTGCATATGTGCCAGGAGCCATCTAGGAGACGCAAAAAGCTAACAGGTGATCTTCCTGAGATGGTTCTGCCATGGACTGTAAATCTATGATGGGCTCACTTTTTTAGGGCAAGGTTGTGGAGATTTCATCTGAGGAAAGATTCTTGCTATTAATAAGATATATATATATATATATATATATATATATATATATATATATATATCAGTCACTAGGTATTAGCCCACCCTATTGAGTAGATTTCTGTAGAACAACAAAGTTGTACTCTCTTATAGTGATGCTGTATAGAAAAATAGATGATTTCTTAATTCTTAATGATGATTCTATAAGAATTCCTAAAATTATATCAGTAATTATTAAAATCTTTTATAATAGGACTGCTATTAAGTCCTTTCTGATGTCACAACTGCAATGAGAACTGTGCCAGTCTTCAAGTGTCATGAGTTAATTGCTTCTAAGATAGCAAACAGCCATTTACAATTGAGAGGACTTTCCAAGAGGTTGTAAATCACGCAAAGGTCATAAAAAGGGAACTAAAGATTTACTATAGGTTCAAGGACAGAAGATAAAATATTGACTGAGTTTATCTATACAAAACTTCAATGATAACTTAGTTATGGTCTTTAACTATCCATGAACCTGTAGAGCTAGTGACAGATAATGAGTACTTAGCCAGGTAATTACTCCTAATGGATATGCCTGTAAACATTCTCTGTTGTATACTTCTTATTCAATTTATGATTTGAATTTATGTTTGAACTTCTAGTGAACTTTTGTATAGAAAAAAAGGATGCTTGGATAAATCATGGGATCTATTCTCCTAGAAAAGGTACAAAAGACTAGGAAAGATTGCAATGCATGACATTGAGAGTAAGGACATTATTATTGTTACATCAGAGCAGGAGAAGAGAGCAAGATTAGGAGAAGGGAGCGGGAAGAACTTTTTTAGAGAGAATTTTCTTAGAAAACTGTTTTGGAGAGAACTTTCATGGAGAACGTTTTAGAGAACAAGAGAAGAACTTTGTAGATTGAAATTAAGGGTTTTGTTTGGTTGGTTGGTTTGGTTTGGTTTTTCAAGACAGGGTTTCTCTGTATAGGCCTGGCTGTCCTGGAACTCACTCTGTAGACCAGGCTGGCCTTGAACTCAGAAATCCGCCTGCCTCTTCCTCCCAAGTGCTGTGATTAAAGGTGTGCACCACAACTGCCCAGCTAAATCACTTTTCAACGTGTCTCTTCTTCTTCCTGTGACTTCAACTAGCAGTTGCGAGTTAGAGCTCTAGAGCTCACAGTTCCTGCAGAGATAGAACAAAGGCTGCTTTACTCAATCCCTGCTGATTTCCTATGAGAGAGCAGTTTTCTGGCCTCAGATGCTCTCAGACAGGCAGGTCAGCTACCACAGCAACATGACTTAGACAGGGTAAACATTTTCTTATTAAACAGCAACCCTAAATATCTCTCGAGACCAAGTCTTGCCCCTGCAGACCACACTCTTCCCCTCAGCTACCTTCAAGAGAGAACCAGAAAGGAGAACCTCCGGGCCTTGTCCCTGGCACATGTGGGTTGTTTTTTAAAATTGGTTGAGACTGGTGTTGAGATCTGTCAGATAATCTGTCCTCAATAATGATCCATGTGCTGTTGAGAAGACTGCATTCTTCAGTCATTGAATGGGGTGTTCTGTAGGTGACTGTTAAGTTCATTTGGTCTAGGCATAAGGTCTGCTCGACCTCGTTGATTTTCTGTCTAGAAGATCTGTATGTTTCTGCACATAGGATTTTAAAGCTCCCAACTAGCGTTGTATGAATGTCTTTATTTCCCTTTGGTTTGCTAACGTTTCCTTTATGTATGTGAGCCTTGTTGTATTTGCTTCACTCATACATAGAAATGTTATTCTTACTGCCAAATTGACCCTTTGTCATTGTACAATGATCTTCCTTGTCTTATTTCACTGCCCTTGATTTTATTTCCTCTTACGTGACTATGTCTGCTGATTCTCTCCTTCTGTTTTCATTAATGTGAAATATCTTACTCAGTCTCTCAACGTTTATTCTGTGTGTGCCCTCAGATGTGTGGCCAGCTTGTATAGGCATCATATAGTAAGATTTTGACTTACATCACCACACCCACTCTATGTCATTTAGTTAGATAATTTGAAACTATGTATATGGCCACATTTAATCAGTTTGTACATCAGTCTTCATTATATTTTCAATCCTGCAATTTATTTCTTTTCCTTGTTCTTTTTATTTTCTGCTTTAATGGCTAAGTTAGTGGTTTTTCTTTAATGGTGTATTTCATTTCTTGTCTGTTTGTCTGATTGTTTATTTAAATTTTTGCTTCTTTAGGTACCCCAACACTTATAAATACAATGTTTGATTATAACACACAGTTTAAAAATAATAGCAACTAAGTAATTATAAAGCTAAGAGAAACGTAAGAAAATATAATACAGTCAAGCACTTGTGCAGCATTCTTCCTACGCTGAGTGTCCTACTATCTTTCTTTATGTCTTTCCAGACTGTCTATTTGCTCTCATTTCAAGCAATTGTTATTATTTCATAATTTTGTTTATATACTTCAGGCATTTGTAATTTACATACTATATTTAAAATAAGTGTTAGACCATTGAACATTGTTCTACATTTTCTGTGGAGTTTTATACCTACACATGTGTTTTGAGTACTCACACATGCCTTTGTCTTTCCTTTGGAAGAATTAATGTGGTGGAGACAGTATCTGTTGGCTCCTGTCTGGGAATTTTCTTATCACTGCTCTATTTCTAAAAGATTGCTTCACTGTGTGCTGCATTCTAGGATGCCATTTTCTTCCTCAGTCCTATGATATATCTTATGGTTTTCTTTCGGGGGTTATAAGGGTTTGTTTTGTTTTGTTTTTCAGACAGGGCCTTAATAATGAACCAACAAAAAAAACTATGGCAATCAGTTAACACTAAACACTTGATATGCTTGGCTTGGAAAAGCTTTGTTCGTTTGTTTGTTTAGTTGGTTGGTTGTTTTGTTTTAAATAAGCAATTCAAGAACCTGTCACAACCTAGCTGGTGATGAAGAGGGTAGATGGAATCATTCTGAGTGCTGTGGAGTCAGAGAAACTGGAATAGAACTCTACCCATCTCTCCTTAAGGGAAAGGCTGGGTTTCTTGAGGCAATACGAGGGAAAGCAGCCCCTGATGTACTGCCTTGAATGTGCTACTAGGAACACTCAGTTATTGCCATCTGGGGCTCTCGTGAATAATCAGGAAATGGAAGACATTTCTAAGGAAGCTGGGAATGAGGGAAGCTGTGCTTGATCTTAGTTCACTGAGCAGATAAAATTGTGTTCACGGGGAAAGTTAAAAAAGAAAATGATTCGACAAAGACTTAGAGACTGGTATGGGGCTTTAGTGATATTTCTGAGTGCCATGGTGGGACATGATCTTTATGAAGCAGGATCAGCTTTGGTGAATACTGGAGCCAAGACTACCTTCATTCGTGGCAACCTCCAAAAGCACCAGGGACAATGAGCAGTGATTGGTGGATCTGGAGATAAAACACAATATGTAAAACCCATCAACCTTGTTTTATATGAGCACAGTAATTCTCCCAGGTAAACAGTATGTTTCTCTACTAAAAACAAAAGTATTGTAGGTGGAGGCAATTGTCCACATAGCATGAGGCTCCCACTACAGATAGGTACAACTGAGGGAAACCAGTGGGTGTGGCTACAGTGCAGTTCAGATCTAGAGTCTACCAGCCTCCAAGTGGGGTGAAGGCAGGCTGGTATAGTCTTTCCTTCTTGGTCATGAATTAACTCAAGCAGCTTGATCTGGCTTCACCAAGCCCATGGATGAGGAAACTAGACAACTGATATAAGAGATGGAATCTTTGCATACTCTTAGACCCTGTTGATACCCTTTAAAGAATTCTCTTAGCTCCTGTAAGTCAAGATCAGTTTACATCTACTTGAAATGCTTGACAACGTGTCTTCACAATAAGTATCCAAGCTGGCTAAAAGCCCAGCCCTACCCCTGCCCTGTCACCAAACCTGGGACTTGGAAATCCCCACCATCATGACTCAGGGTTACTAAACAAGCAATACGTCCAGCTGAACTTTACTTTTCTACTGTGCATAGTCCATTAGCTCACTGTATGTGTTTCAAATACCTCATAAAAGTCTGCTGCTTCATCCAGCCTAGTGCTGTCCCTGTCCCCAATCAGAGACAACTGCCATTCTGCTCTTCTCCCCAACGCATTTCTCATGTGAAGTTTGCTGTGTAGTGTGACATGTGGTATTCCTTGACTCCTGGCTGTCAAGATGCCCTTGCACCAGAAAAACTCTTATATTGGTTCTGTGATGTGGGTAGGCTCTCCCATTGCTTGTGCTCCCTCTTGGAGTCTAAGCTGCACCAGAACTCTATCACTGATCACCAGTCCATTGACAACAGATTCACCTTCTGGGTCACTGAATGCTTGACATCTCATCCACCAGTGGTAATTTAGTAAGTTTCCCTTTAGGTTGATGTAAATGCTACCATGAGTCTGAGGAAGTGACCTATTTAGTGTCCAGACCTCCTCTGGTACTCTTGGAGGCAGAGTTACCTACAGCCAGGGTCTTTATGGGTATGGCTGGCCATCTTCCCCCCCAGGGTCTTTATGGGTATGGCTGGCCATCTTCCCCCCCATTTTCCCCACCACAACCTTACATCTTTCATAAGCCCTCCTTGGATATTTCAACCTTCCCTCCCTGCCCCCTTTGCTACCCCCTGCTCAGACATACTGGTAATACCACAGTTTCTCTATGCCCTCCTGCCTTTTAAAATGCCATGAAACTTCATTCCCTGTCCCTTTCTTACGGATGAGACCTCATTCCTGAGCTTGGATTTTCATTATCTTCTGGCAAACCTTCAGACTTCATGAAAAGCCCTGGTACTAGTCATCAAGTTTCCTTGGGTGGCTGGATGGCTTGCTCTCATCATCAGACCTTCCTGAGTCTTGGGGATGCCAATTTCCCCCATCCCATTTTCACCCATGTCATCTGTACTCTCTCATTCTCCCTTGAGATGACTCTATGAAAACCTGCAGTCTTTCCGCAGGACACCCAACCTGAAGGACCCCACACTTATATTCACTTTTGCAACTAAATTTGGCCTCAATATGCCTTAGACAGTCAACCCAAATGCTCACTTAATGGCACCCTAGATCTCAATATTATTTGAGACTCTAAAAACTACTGCAAGCAATTGGGGAAATTGAAGAGATCTCTCATTCTTTACATTCCAGCTTTTTCTTATCTCTACTTCAAGACCATTCTCTATTTTTCCTGTTCCTCTATCTAACTACTAAGTATGAACCCCAAATCACGTCCAATCCAGCTACCGAGCCTCCCCTCCTAGTCTCAACCCACAGCTCCCTGTATTCCTATGGCCGCCAATGGGTGGCTTGAATTAACTCCCCTGGTACTACTTTCAACCCACTGGCAGTCCTTAGTCCTCCCACTAGTCACTCTTGCTCAACATGAGACCACCCACGTCTAGTTCCGCCTACCCAACCTAACCCAGACTAATGTAGTCAAGGTTCTCCCTTTGTGGGAGGTTTCTGGGATGAACTGTTTGGTCAGGGTTCACGTCCCCTCTTCAGTAAGCAAACCCCTTCAAATAGAAAATATATTACCCAATCTTACCACCTCACCTTTCGTGGCATTTATATGATTCTCATCCACAATCTTATTCCCTAGGAGTGTAGGTGAGTCTGGCACCAGGCGGTGCCACATGCAGACAAAGATTACCAAACTACTGCTGCCCCCCCCAGTTTGGGTTGAGAGTATCCCTGACAGGGAACCTTAATGGAACTATAATACCTGGTGTATTATAGTATACATTCTAGCTTGGCATCAATTTACAACTTGCCTCCTGCCTGTTCTCTGTAAGGCTGCCTTTAAAATGTTAAATTATGAAAAAATTCCAAGAGCTTATCCCAGACAAATATTAAAACCTATCTCAATGCTCAGACTGGCTTACAAAGGCCCTCTTGCAATACACCAATCTGGATCCTGAAACTCCAGATAGGAAAAAACTCCTTATGACACAATTCACTGATATTAGGGCCAAACTTAAATGCCTAGAGAAGGGACCGTTGACCCCACAGGCAGAAGTCTTGGTGGTGACCTTCAAGGTGAAGGATGAAAAAACCTGAAAACAAAAAGACCTTAACTTGGCTAAGGCCTTTAAGATGACCATAGCAACTGCCCAGGCTTTCTAACCTCCCAAAGCCCGAGAACCTCTAGCTCCCTGCTTCAAATGCACTAAGGAGGGTCACTGGGCCTGGGCTTGCTCCAGCCCTTGTAAACCACCTCAACCATATCTTGGTACCATCAAAAGGAGCCCTGGGCTGTTGCCTGCCTCCATGTCCCTCACAGTATGGGGAAATCAGGCCCAGATCACCTTGTAGTGACTTTGGCCTGACCATTGCCATCTCTGACAAGGAGCCCCTGAGACTCATCACAGAATCAGAGCAAACCATCACCTTCCTTCTGGACATCAGGGTAACCTACCTGATCTGAATGGAGTTTGAGGAACCTGCCTCTCCTTCTCATCTCCCCCATTGTTGATAAGAGAACAGTGTTACTGACCCCACCAAACCCTACTACTTAGTTGTGTCCTTCGTGGTATGTCCGTTACCCACTCTGTCCAAGAGATACCAACCCACCTTGTCTCCTTGCTGGGGAGGGACTTCCTAGCAAAAGTGGGAGCCTTTTCCCTCTTCCCTTTCCCCATCTTCTAGACCCCAGGCTTTCTGCCCATTACCATCTCCTTCTCAAAATCGTACAACCTGACCTATCTTTTCCCTTTCCAGCCTCCCAAGTGCATGCATGAATATGTGACACTCAAAACTTTATTATAATCCTCTTGTCATTCAACTACTGTTTCTTCCACGCCCATATAGGGAAAAAAAAAAGAAAGGCTACTCACCCACCTGATTCTCATTGTTTAGAAAGTTTTGTGGGTATGGATGGGTCTGTATTTACTGGTGGCAACCATGTAAGCTGAGATAGAAATGGGTCAGGTTCAAGTGAATGAGTGGATTATACTGGCAATGCACGTTTTGGTTTTGACTTGCCTCCTTGAGTGTGTGAGCTTTCAGTATCCTGAGTCTATGGGTATTATTTCTGCCTTCTCTGCCACTGCCAGACATCCACTACCACCACTAATTCCCCTTGCATTGGCTATTTTGATGGCCAGGACTCAGAATTTATCTCTGGACTTTCTGGTCACTGGTTCAGTTTGTCAGGGATTCAAATGTCTTCTGAGTGTGGATACTAGTAAAATAGTTTTAGGTTGTTCTCCTTTATTGGGAAGTTGGCTCTGGAGTTGGGTTATATCCTCATTCCTCTAGACCCATACATATTTGTTGAAATATTTCCTTCAAAAGCTCCATCCTTCTCAGGCAGGCCACCTGGCTGTGACAGAGAAAGGAGAGCAAAACAAGACAAAAAGACTTAAAGGAACTTGCTTTGGAAGGACCGTTGCCAGTGATAACCACTTGTGCCTCTAGTAAATACTTAGATGGGAAACGTGAAAGCTCAGGTAGGTTCTAGCATCTAAGAAAGTGTTACAGCTGCCTGAGCATGTGGAAGCTGAAGTAAGTTCTGAGGGTCCAAGAAAGCATCTGAAGACTTGAAAGCTAGTGTTGTAAGGTATGTAAATGATTTGTAATGATATAGGTTTGTAATGATATAGGAAAGTAATCTAAGGTAATGAAAAATGTTTCAGATTTCTTTCCCTCTCTATTTTGAAGGTTCAGTGTTTTAATATTGTTCAATGGAGTTCTGATAAGCTGATAAGGCACTGATTACTATTATCAGTCACAAGCCCAAGATTTTAAATTTCCTTCTGTTGCCTTCTAATAATAGACTTAAAGTGTGCTTCTTATAGTGCTAAAAACATCTCTGTCAAATCTACATATTCAGCTCTCTAGACAGAGAAAAAAATATTCATACTTTTAAATCCAAAAGTTCTGCTATGAGTTGAAGGCATGACAAGCATTAGCTGTTTTATCTACAATGTATATTTCAATAGAGATTACGAACAATGGTAGAGCTAAAATATGTAAATTTTATCTCTGCTTGTAAACAAAGAACTTTCTAAACTTCAGGGAATCAAGGGAATCATTAGACTTGGATCCACCTCTCACAGGTCAAACAGACTTCAGATAAGTACACCCTATTTTTTTTTTTTTTTTAATAATTGAAAATTTTATTTGAGGAATTTCATCAGAATAATGAACATTTTGCCCAGTATATGACAGGTAAAACTCAGAAGAGAAAGCATTAATAGTAAAAAGAATTGTGATGCCTTGCTATCCCTACCCTGTACTGGTTTTTACTGCATTTCATTCTTCCTGTCTTTGCTGAGGACAGCATCTGTGCCCCAGGCTGAAGAACTAAGGAGTACCTGATGGGTTTTTGTTTTTTTGTTGTTTTTTTTTTATCACTGCACATTTTCAATATCCATAGAAATTCTAGAGGATTTATTTCATTTTTAGAGCTTATATTCATGGCCTTTGTGATTGAATTTGAAAATATGTGCTTTGAAGACAAACAAATATTTTCAAATCTGGAATTCAGATTCAAGTTCCACACTAATTGTATAGATTTCATAAATTTTTTTCATTTATCTGAGCTGGTTCCCCATTTTAAAGTTATATGTATCACATACATTTACATATGTATCAACAGATTTAGTAATATAATATTCTTTATAAGTTCTTAAAATATATAAAGATGTGAGCTGTACGAGACTATCACTGCTTCCTAGTGCAACATGGCCTATCATACTATGATGTACATTTACATATAGGGTTGCTATTTTTTTTCTTGGTATATTTAATTTTTTGATACTTTATTTACATTTCAAATGTTTCCCCTTTTCCAGATCTCCCCTTTGGAACCTCCCTATTCCCTCCCCCTTCCCCTGCCTCTATGGGGGTATTCTCCCACCCACCCACCCACCCACTCTCGTCTTCCCTCTTTAGCATTCTCCTATACTGGGACATCTAACACCCTCAGGCCCAAGGGCCTCTCCTCCCCCTGATGGCTAACAAGACCCTCCTCTGCCACACATGTGGCCAGCACCATGGGTCCCTCCATGTGTATTCTTTGGTTAGTGATCCAGTCTCTGGGAGCATCGAGGGGTCAGGCCAGTTGACACTGTTGCTCCCTCCATGGGGCTGCAAACTCCCTCAGCTCCTTCAGTCCCTTCTCCAAGTCCTCCATTTGGGACCTCACACTTAGCCCTATGGTTGCTGTGAAGTGACTCCAAAGCTTAAGTCCAAGTGAATCAAGGACCTCCACATAAAACCAGATACACTGAATCTAATAGAAGAGAAAGTGGGGAAAAATCTCAAACAAATGGGCACAGGGGGAAAGTTCCTGAACAGAACACCAATGGCTTGTGCTCTAAGATCAAGAATCGACAAATGAGACCTCATGAAATTACAAACCTTCTGTAAGGCAAAGGACACTGTAAATAGGACAAAACGGAACCTACAGATTGGGAAAAGATCTTTACCAATCCTATGTCCAATAGAGGGCTAATATCCAATATATACAAAGAACTCAAGAAGCTAGACTCCAGAGATCCAAATAACCCTATCAAAAAATGGGAAACAGAGCTAAACAGAGAATTCTCAACTGAGGAAACTTGAATGGCCGAGAAGCACCTAAAGAAATGTTCAACATCCTTAATCATCAGGGAAATGCAAATCAAAACAACTCTGAGATTCCACCTCACACCAATCAGAATGGCTAAGATCAAAAACTCAGGTGACAGCAGATGTTGGTGAGGATGTGGAGAAAGAGGAACACTCTTCCATTGCTGGTAGGAATGCAAGCTGATACAACCTCTCTGGAAATCAGTTTGGCAGACCCTCAGAAAAATGAATATAATATTACCTGAGGACCCAGCTATTCTACTCCTGGGCATATACCCAGAAGATGCTCCAACATGTAATAAAGACACATGCTCCACTATGTTCATAGCAGCCATATTTATAATAGCCAGAAGCTGGAAACAACCCAGATGTCCCTCAACAGAGGAATGGATACAGAAAATGTGGTACATTTACACAATGGAATGCTACTCAGCTGTTAAAAACAATGACTTCATGAAATTCTTAGGCAAATGGATGGAACTTGAAAATATCATCGTGAGTGAGGTAATGCAGTCACAAAAGAATGAACATGGTATGTACTCACTGATAAGTGGTTATTAGCCCAAAAGTTTGGAACACCATATGTTTCTTCACGTGCCTGTTCCTGAAGGTGTAATCTCTCTTTCCCCTGGTGTTGGGATTCCTCCCTTCCCCCAAATACCAGGATATGGGCCTGAAAGTTCCAAATGCATGCTTTTCTTTTAAGTTTCTAAACATTGTCATCTGCTCCTAGTCTGTATCTGTTTCAGTCGATTTTCATTTGCTGACAGACACAATCCAGGGATGGCCTGTGGACAACAAACAGCTCAAAATGGCTGGGAGCTCTTAACTTACTGAGTGCTTATATAAACCTGTTGAGGTTTGGTCTTTTGGTATGTATTGGAATGCTCCAAACTGTCTCCAATACCTGCTTTCCCTCAGAGACGAGACAGTGTGCAAATACACAAAGTAATGCTACATCACCTTGCTCCTTAATTTAAAACTATTTGTTGAATAAAGATGCCTCTGGTTGGGCAGAAGAAATGTGGGTGGACTTTGAGCTCCCAGGCTGGAAGTTAGAGAGACCATGAGGAAGAGAGAGGAGAAGATGCCATGGGGTCAGAATCTTGAAAACATGGTCATGAGGGCTAACCAACTGGAGTTAAGAGCTGCCCAGTTGGAACATGGCAAGTTATAACTTGGGGTTATTGGTAGGGAAGTAGATTTTAATAGCTTAGAGATAGATATCTGCTCAGATCTAACACATTAAAGGCTTATAGTATAAAAGTTGTTTGTCTTTTACCTGGGAACTGAATGATCAAAAGTGGGGTAGAAACCCTCAACTGAGATTAAATATTTATTACAACATAAACCAGTCCAGCCAATGTGATTGTTTCCTGTCTCTTTAGCTGGGTCAGCAAACCAGTTGCTTCTGATGAGTGCCCCATTTCCTGATCCCAACCTCCTGACCCTTGACCCTGATAACAATGTCCTAATTTCAGCAGGAAGTAGTTATTGGAAAGAACATGTCTCTCCTTATCCTCTGCAAAAGGCTGGCAATGTAAGTTCAAAAGGAAATTCCCTGGCCTAGGAAACTAAATCTTATCTATAGTGCCCTTTGACCTACCAAAAAAGGTTCTTGCACATGCGCCAAGGACCCTATAGATTCTCACTTCCATCTGGCCCACCGATGTCACTGTTCCTGGTCAGAGGCAGCTGACATTTTGTTCTTCCTGAGAAATCTTTGTTGCATGCAACAAACAAAATGCAGTTTGTTGCATGGTGTGACTTTGTGGTATTCCTTGGCTCCTGACTGCCAATATGCTCATGTGCTTACTGTCATAGTCCCATTTGTCATGAGATGGTAGCCTTTGGAACCTTGGTTTGTTACCCTGCCTACTTACTGTAAAGGTTTAATTATAGAGATGAAATAATGCTAATCCCATTAGCAAAATACACAAGAGTAATATGGTCTAATACTGTCAATTACTGCCGATTACTGTCAGCCACATCCTTCAATGGAAGGTAGCTTATGGAAGAGATTCATAGACACTGGTGAATCATCTGAAAACAAGTGACTGTTGCTGTGTTACAATGGTCCAATACTTAACGGAGGATATCTAATCGCCATCTCCAAAGCTCAGGTAACATCATAGTAGAGGGATCAAAAGAATGGAGGAAGGGGTGGAGTGTTGTGTAGCAGTGCCTTCTAAGTTGAAACACTCCCTCCAAGGGGAAAGTCATGAGCCTCAGGAAGTAAACAATCCACAAGTCCCATGAGGTTTTTGAAACTGGGATACACCTGGCTCCTCCCATAGACTACAGAAGCAGAACACAATTACAAGAGAGATAATAAAAAGCAACGATGCCTAGAGGATGCTCTTGGATCAGCTAAGCTTCCTGTGGAGGAGACTTTCTAATCTGTCAAGCTGCCTGTACATCACACAGAGAGTTGCAGGATTTCAGCTTTAATGAGCCTTCAACAATGTTGAAGTAGAGATTTTTGCTGAAGTGGCCTTTGAGTCATCCCTTCTTCTGAAAGTAACTCCAATAAAGTCATTGATTTGCCATGTTGAACTTTGATATAGTTGAAAATATTAATACTTTCATCTATTATTGGATCCCTATCTGGGGTCCTGTTTGTGTTACACTCCCAGAAATGTCTCATACAAGTTAAATGTGGGTAATTTCTTTCTTTGCTACTAACAGAAGCAAATCTTGTTTCTGAGTTTCTTTAGCTTGTGTAAATGTTTGTAGAATGCATAAAGGTGTTAAAAGCACTGCATATAAAGGTAGGGATGATCACTGACCACTGTGAGGTAGTATTCAGCTGCCTCTAGTTCCATCCTATATTTTAAAACTGTTTATGGAACAGTGTGCCTTCTTAGTACATGTAGACAATGTCATTGTCAAATTGGTGTCATTGGTTTATCTATCATCTCAAAACTGTATTGCCTGTTATTGGTGTGACAATTTTAGTTGCCAACTTAATCAACCAGGGTAAGAAAATTACCTAGATTGGGTTGCCCTATGGGCATGTGTGTATGCAAAGGTCCACACTTTATAGATGACACCATTCCTTAGACTTGCATCCTGAATTACACAAGTAGAGGAAGTGACCTGAGCATTGAGCTTGCACACTTATATTTCTCTCTGCTGTGTCTAGACTGTGGATGTGATGTGACTAGCTGTCTGAAACTCCTACAGTCATGATTCCCCTCAGTGATGGGCTTTAATCTGGAATTTGGAGCTAAAATAAGACTTTTCTGAGTTGCTTTTTGTCAGAGTATTTTATTACAGGAACAGAAGTGAACCTAGAACAATTGGAAATCTTCAACCCCCCTATATGAGATATTTTGAAATATATAATTAGTTGTTGCTAACCACTATGCTACAGCATGTTAAAATGATCTCCCCTATCTAACTACACCCTTGGACACACAGTGTCTTCCACTCACTCATTTCCCCAGATTTTGGTGGATTATGTTCTTATACTTTCTTTATGACTTTTACCTCTTATGCTTCCACATGAGAAGAAAATCTGTGTCTAACTGATTTAAATTAACATCATTTCTCCCAGGAACTCACATCCTGCCTCACATTACAAAATGATTTTTTATACAACTGAAGAATATGGGCCACCTTTGTTTTATTCTTCCTTTAATGCAATTCACACTTTAATATCAAGGACACTATTGATTAGTATAGTCAAGGATACAGATATGCACCTGAGGTAGAAAAAGGGGTCCAGAAATACAATAGTCTGGCTGAAGGTATTTGCTATTTGAAGACCAGGTTCTTGGAAGCATCTGGAAACACTGCACACACTCCATGTGCAGTATAGTGTAGCTGAGTATTTTAGGGATGATATTTTGGAGACCGGACTAGGGTCACAAAAAGGGAAGTAGCTTGGGAGATTAATGTAGCCATCCCCTATGGAGAATGATCTACAATAGTTGTTCTTTCATTTTCAAATGAGAGTTTATTAAGCACAGTTCAAGGAAAAATTTTTAAAAAACCCAAATACCAAATAGCAGATAAAAATTGAAAACTTACAACAATTAAAAGAAATAGCTGAAATAACCCATTGGGGAAAACAGTCAAAAGTAATATATCAGGAATTTGCAACATCTAATAGAGATGATTGAGGAAGCCCTACTGAGAGTTACACTGGAATTTCTGACAGAGCTTTCCAAGTAAAGCTGTGGATAAGCTCTTGGCTTCTCTTTGCCACCACAGACATGTTCATACCATGGGTAAACAACAGTGTCCTCTGTTCAAAATAGTTTAATTTCTAGCTCTTTGTAGAGGTGCAATGTTTTCAGTACCCTTAGCTGTTTGCTCTTATTGCAGAGGCAGGGAACCAGCCTGCCCTGGGACAGAAAGTTTTGGCAAGTAATTGAAATAAACATGCTTGAGTCTGAGACAATGTACTCTGTACTTAGAGTTAGCTCTTAGTAAGCACAAACAGCACATGGCAATTCACCGAGATCATTCATATCACAGGAGTGATAAAGACTGACCCAATGGGACATGAGTCAGAGAGCTTGAGAGGGAGAATAGACAGGACAGTCTGGTTGATAAGAAAAGGAGTCAAAGGAAGAATGATTGGGACCTGAGTGATGGGATGGATGATCACTCTGTTGGAAGACATGCAAGGGATTTGAAGCCAAGAAAATTTGAGGAGGAGAATAATACATTTTCACCTTTAGATGTTATGTCCCATCTTCCCTGTCCAGTGGACACCTTGTCACTCATAATGATCAGGAACATAGTAGAGTCAGCAAAGAGAGGTATTGGTGATAAAGTTCTATCCATCTTCTCTTACAAGCTAAGCACATTGAAATCCCCTGTATCTCTAATACCTGTTAAAGGTTTCTTCCCTGATGACACATGCATTTCTTTGGAAATAATTTCTATCAGCTTCATCCCATGCATGAAATAGATGCAGCTTCTCTCTCTCTCTCTCTCTCTCTCTCTCTCTCTCTCTCTCTCTCTCT
>JADRCH010000343.1:684007-818590 GCA_019843965.1 Rhynchomys soricoides | reverse complement strand
TCTCTCTCTCTCTCTCTCTCTCTCTCTCTCTCTCTCTCTCTCTCTCTCTCTCTCTGTGTGTGTGTGTGTGTTTACCAAAGCTGTCACTGAAATTACAAAGGCTTCTGGCCTATTAAATAAAGTATGACAGGATTGTGCACCTCCAGGAGTTGAAGATGAACATGCTTGAGTCTGAGACTCAACTGCTCCCTATTTGCCTAGTCATATTAGGCATGACACACCTGGTAATTAGAGTCTACAGTATGCATATTAATGAACACATGTTACTTTTAAAATGTAGGATTTCTGCCACAGTTGTTGAACAATTAATTATGCAGGTACTCCTTCCAAATTCTCTGAATTCAAATCACGTTAGTATTTTGTTTATATTGACTCTCATTCTTATGTACAACTTAATTTTGAGAATGACTTTCTCGAATTGTTGGAATAAAAGCTTTCATGTTCAGCATATCTCAATGTGAAGGTGTCAGTTCATTCCCTTCTTGTCAGAAGCAAGAGAACAAGTGAGTCAGTTTCAGATAAAAATTGGACCAACAGAATATCAGAAAGTGGCTTTATTTCATCACCAACAGTGATGCTGCAGGTGGGTGGCTCAACCCTCCCAAGCCATTGAATACGTTCTATGTACAAAGAGGATGGCAGGCTGAAGAGGCACTTGCAACTGATCCAACTGCATGGGGGATCCTTACCTCTCTGTGTCTGTTAGTTCTAGCGAGGTTCTGAGTGGTCAAGGTAGTCTGGGAAAGGCAGAACTCTCCTTAGAGGGGATCAGGAGGTAGGGAATGCTAATGTCTTATGAGTTCATAGAACTTTTCTTTAGTATTGGTTTATTTCATTGTGGTGTAAGTTGTTTACTTTGCCCTTCCAGTGTCTTATTGTCACCTGGCTTGTCATTTCCTCCTCCTTTACTCTTCTGCTCTTCATATATATTGGATGTCATACTCACCCACCTCTGCCAGGAGGTTCTTTCTTCCAGTTCTTTCCCTTTATGATATATGTCACACATTTCATGACACCACAGAACTCTCCTTGTTCTGATATTTCTGATATTCTCAGGCCTGTTTTGTGATGAATACTCAGTCCTGAATATTCCCTCAGTGTGTGTGTGTGTGTGTGTGTGTGTGTTTGTGTGTGTGTGTATTGTGCAAAGATTAAAATGGAGGGATGGTTAAAAACACGAGCAATCTTTTATGAGATTGAACTGGAAATAGCCAACAAGACAGATTTTGGAGAAAGGACCCAGGCTGTTCTCCTCAAGAATCATAAATGTTACGTGAGAAGATTAAAATACGCCATTTACTGCAAGTGGTATTTCTTTTGAGAATCCTAGAAAGTTACAATTTTACAGCTGAAAAGGTACAATGGCCATTTTGAAGGATGTATATACTTAGGCCTTAGGGATAATTTACGGTACTTTAACATTCTTATTTGAAATAATCAGTATGTAAAAAGACTGTCTTCTCAGTATAAGCAACTTGTATAGCAAATGTGGTTAGTTGTGCTGGAATCACTGACTCTTGTGTGGTAAGATGTTTCAGCTAGACTCAGGCTAAAGAGCTCCTTTTCTTCCCATGTCTCCTTAATTTCTTGCTTTTCTATTCTGATTAAACTTCTCCTTATGAGAAAAACAAAAACAAACAAACAAACAAACAAACATACCCAAAAAACAACCCAGATATGGTTTTGCACACCCTTAATCCCAGCACTCAGGAAGCAGAAGCAGTGGCAGAGGCAGGTGGATCTCTACGAGGTGGAGGCCTTCTTGGTCTACATAGCAAGTTTCAGATCAGCCAGTGTTACACAGTGAGACACTGTCTCAAAACCAAAACCCAGTTTATTAGCATTCAAATGGATGGGTTCTGACATAGATTAGCTGAATCTAAGAAAGAAGGTACACTCATGGTCTTACAATGGGATTAGTAGTAGTTTCTCAAAGGTCATTACATAAACTTTTTTTTTATCACAATGACTGGCACATAGCTACCTCCTGACTAGATATTGTTTCAGCTGACATTATTTTATTCTGAATCTGAATGCTGTACCATATTAAAGCTGCATCGTTGAAAAGCCCCTTCCAACATGGATAATGTCATGAAAACTGTAATTCTGGAAGTTTCTGCAATAGCTTGCAGGGAAATCAACAGTCTAAGAACTTTTTCCTTTCTGTACTTTGGCTGGTCAAAATCTCCTGATCCATTAGCTGTTGGCTCCCTTTTATACTGCATGTGGGCAGGAGTGAGGGTGTGCATCTTGAATTTTCCAGCTTTCTGTCCTCCCAGACATGTGACCGCTTGGTGACCTCCTGAGGCATGAACTGGTCTCTCCCTTCTGGAAGGAGTGCTTGAATTCAGAGGAAGTTGTCATGAAACATCTGGGATGGAATCAATAACTGTATCTCTGTTTAGTTTCTGTTTCCATGATCTGTCCATTGGCACCCTCATAGAGGCAAAGGGGAGGGGAGAGGGCAGGTGTGGGGTGAGGAGTTCGTGGAGGGGTAACCGAGAAGGGGAATATCATTTGAGATGTAAATGAATGGAATGATTAATTAAAATGAAAAAATTTTAAAAATCATGCATTTGAGAGAAAATTGAGAATTGGTCATACATGAAACCTCATTTTTTAGCAGATACCTGGCAGATTAAATTGATTAAATATAATGTTAATAGCTAACTCAGGAAAACTCTACCCTACATAATTTGTGCTATAATTGAGTGTATTTTTATTCATAAATTTACATGTTGGAGGTTTGTTTCCTAGTGTAGTGATGTAAATAGTGAAGGATGCTTCAAGACACGAGGCCTAGTATTAATGAGACACTGAGAGATCTGCTGTCACAAAAGACTGAAGTACCTTCCATGGACCCTAAGCTCTCTCAAGAGGGAGTTGTTCTCAAAAAAGACCCAAAAAAACAAAAAAACAAAAACAGAGACTGAGTGGAGCAGAGACTGAAGGAAAGGCCATCCAGAGACTGCCCCACCTAGGGATCCATCCCATCTGCAGATACCAAACCCAGACACTATGGCTGATTCCAAGAAGCTCTTTCTGACAGGAGCCTGGTATAGCTGTCCCCTGAGAGGCTCTGCCAGAGCCTGATCAATACAGATGTGGATGCTCAAAGCCAACCATAGGATTGAGCAGGGAACCCCAAGGGAAGAGTTAGGGGAAGGGGTGAAAGAGCTAAAGGGAATTGCAACCCCATAGGAAGAACAACAATATCACTAACCAGACCCCAGAGCTTCCAGGGACTAAACCACTAACCAAAGAATACCCTTGGCTCCAGCTGCACATGTACCAGAGAATTGCCTCATATGACAACAATGAGAGGGGAGGCCCTTGGTCCTGTGGAGGCTTGATGCCCCAGCATAAGAGGATGCTAGGGCTGTGAGGTAGAAGTGGGTGGGTAGGTGGGGGAGCACCTTCATATAGGCAGGGGGAGGGGATGGGATAGGGGGCTTGCAGAGGGGAAACTGGGAAGAGGGGCAACATTTGAAATGTAAACAAAAAAATAACCAATATAAAAAAGGGATCAATAGCTTTAAAAAATAGCCTCTGAATTGTTTCTAAGCAGAATTGGAAAGTGTTCTTAAATTCATCCTCTGTGGATCCCTGCACACCTTGAGATCATTCCTATTCTACAGGGGAAGAAAGTGACTTGTCATGAAATTCTCAGGTGCTGTTAGCATCCTATCAAGGAAGGATCTGTGCTGGTGCCATGACATCCTCTGGCCACCATGAGGCTCATAAATGATCAGTAAATATCTAAGTGCTCTATCCCATGGGTACAACAACAACAGAACGCGCAGACTGAGAGACTTGCTCAAGGTTTTGATAAACGTAAAACCATGCAGAGCTTGGGACCTTAGAAATATAAATACAAATATTTTATATAACATTTTTAGCTTTTTTTTCAACTATTCAATTTACATTCTGATCACAACTCCCTGCTCTCCTCTCTTCTCAATCCCACCCTTACAAGTAACTCCTCTCATTGTCCCCCCTTCTCATCAGAGAAAGGGAACCCTCTTGGCTACTATCCCACTCTGAGGCATCTAGTCCCAGTAGGTGTAGGCATAATCCTCTCCCACCAAGGCTCAACCAGGCAGTCCAACTAGGGGGAAAGGGTAACAGAGACGGAGACACCCCCTGTTCTACTTATTAGGAAAACCACATGAACACCAAACTGCACATTTACTACAGACGTGTAGGGCATCTAGGTCCAGCTCCTGCACCCTCCCTGGTTAGTGTCCCAGGCATGTGAGGCTCCACCGTCCCTGGTTAGTTGACTCATGAATTGTATGCAACTTGTTCTTTTTTAGTAGACAGAATAAAATATCTGGATCAGGGCTGGAGAGGGGCTCAGTGATTAAATGTCCTTACCACTCTTTTTTTTTTTTTTTTTTGATACTTTATTTACATTTCAAATGTTTCCCCCTTTCCAGGTGTCCCCTTTGGAAACCCTCTAACCCTTCCCGCCTCCCCCTGCCTCTATGAGGGTATTCCCCCACCCACCCAACCATCTTCGCTCCTTGGCATTCCCCTATACTGGGGCATCTAACAACCTCAGGCCAAAGGGCCTCTCCTCCCCCTGATAGCCAACAAGGCCCTCCTTTGCCACATATGTGGTCCGAACCATGGGTCCCTCCATGTGTATTCTTTGGTTGGTGGTCCAGTCTCTGGGAGCATCGAGGGGTCAGGCAAGTTGACACTGTTGCTCTCTCCATGGGGCTGCAAACTCCCTCAGCTCCTTCAATCCCTTCTCCAACTCCTCCATCTGGGACCCCACGCTCAGTCCAACAGTTGCTGTGAATTGAATCTTGGGTATTCTGAACTTTTGGGCTAATAACCACTTATCAGTGAGTACATACCATGTTTGTTCTTTTGTGACTGAGTTACCTCATTCAGGATATCTTCAAGTTCCATCCATTTGCCTGCGAATTTCATGAAGTCATTGTTTTTAATAGCTGAGTAGTATTCCATTGTGTAAATGTACCACATTTTCTGTATCCATTCCTCTGTTGAGGGACATCTGGGTTGTTTCCAGTTTCTGGCTATTATAAATCTGGATGCTATGACCATAGTGGAACAAGTGTCTTTATTACATGTTGGAGTATTTTCTGGGTATATGCCCAGGAGTGGTATAGTTAGGTCTTCATGTAGTATACCACTCTTAATTATTATTAAAGAGATTCTAGGTTGGGTTCCCTGCACCCACATCAGATAGCTTACTACCTATAACCTCTGCTCTAGGGGATATGGCACCTTTTACTGGCCCTTTCAGGAACATACATATATGTAGCCAATAGATATAATTTCTTTCTTTTTGGGTTATGGATGTTTTCCCTGCAAATATGCCTGTGCAACACATGTGTGGGTTACAGAAGATTGTGAGCCACCATGTGGGTGCTGGCAATTGAAACCAAGTCCTCTGGAAGAGTCAGTGCTCTTAACCATTGAGCATCTCTCTAGACAATTAGCCAATATTTTGAAGTAGAGATGGTCAAGAAACAAAAGTTTGGTAAACTAGTTGCTTCTGGAAATGTCAGATATATCTGCAATGATCACTTTATTATTTCTTATTGGGGAATTGCCTAGATTTTAGTCTATCAACTCCAGAAATGAGTTATTGGAAAAATAAAAGTCCATGTTCAAAGAATCTTTCAACAAATCCTTGTCTAAATTAAACCTTTTGCTCTAAGTTTCTGCTCAAAACAGAGTGGAAAAACTGACATCACTGGCTTGAATTCTCACAAGAACCTCATATTTCACACAGCTAAAGAATGTTTCCATGTATTTCAGTATGTCTGAAAAGTGTCTTCTTATAATGTTTGTTCATAAAGATATTCTCAGGAGGTCTGTCCTGTGGATAGCTAAAGGGGTAGGCTGTGCCATCCAATGACCAGGGGGACAAGTAGAACTCATTTGATCACTAGTGTGATTCTTTTCTGTTTTTTTTTTTTCTGCCTAAAATTAGGATTGATGATACTTTTCATTTTTCTCTCACTAATTTCACATGCTTAGTTATTATTTTCTAAGGTCTTCAGTTACTTTAATAGGTTATTTAAAATCTGTTTTTGATCTTCTAAATAAGAGGGAGACTAGTGGTTGCTTATGGGTGAGCTAGTGAAAGAGTGAATCAGAAGAGGAAAGGATGGACTTTATTCCAAAGAGAAAAACAGAATAAACACACAGGAAGCCCACAGAAGAAAAGAACAGAAAAGAATAATGCTATGCAGATAAATAATTCATGCAGTTCCCTGAGGGGGAAGACAAGTACATGCTTATTTCAAGGCTCTCATCTGGGCTTTATGTGTGCATACACACACACACACACACACACACACACAAAGAGAAAGAGAGACTAAATCTTTAAATGCAGTAAGACGTCAAATCAATAATGTAATGTTCAATAAAATCATTTATGTGGTAGTAAACTCCTCAGATTGTGGGAATGGGTTTGTTATGTGGAAAAAAAAATAGACATGTTTAAAAACTTGAGAAGGAAATGATAGATCAGACACACCCAATGTTCCCAGTACAGGGATCATAACTGTTCATCACTATTATGATCGAGCACTACTAAATGCTAGTAGAGCTGTTGGTTCAGTGTTGATATTTGATTAACACCTTTTAGAAACTTTTATTTTATAATCACAGAACCAATTATTTAATTTAAGGTACAAATAGAGGTAGGCCAACTGATAAATTAAGGTTGTTCTAGTTTGCTTTCTATTTCTGCCATCAAAGACCCTGACTAATAGCAACTTGGAGAAGGAAGGGTTCATATGGCTTCCATGTACCAGCTCCCAGTCAATTACTGATGGGTTTTAGGGCAGGAATTAAGGCAGGAACTGAAGTAGAGACCATGGGGGAATGATGCTTACTGGCTTGTTCTTCATGGCTTTCTCAGTTGGATTTCTTATACAAGCCAAGAACGACAGCCTGGGTGACATCACCCACATGAATCATTAATAAAGAAAATACTCCACAGACTTGCTTGTCTATAGGCCAGTCTGTTGGAGGCATTTCCTCAGTTGAGGTTTCTTCATCCTACATGACTCTATATTTTGTCAAGTTGACAAAAAACTAACCACCAAAGAAAAGTATTTATAATGGTCAAAATATGGAAAATGGGAGTGGGATAACACAAAAAGCTGTGTGGGAACATTCTTAAAGTGCACATAGCAATAGAACATAGAGTCAGAATAAAATCAGATTATTTGTACCTTAAACGTTAAACGTAAAATAGTGATCAAAATTTTTAACTAAATTTTACAATTCCCTTGAATAAAACCATAGTTCCATGCACATCTTACAATATAGCAGGTAAAAATATTTCAATAATCCCAGGCCGTATTCCACAAAGCTCTCACCAATTCCATTGTGTCACATCTGACAATCCTATCTCACTTCTACACTTTACACCAAACAATAGACTGGCTGACAAGCAATTCAGACCTAATAGTAAACATTTTTCATTTGTTTGTTTGTTTTGTTTTAAAGATATAGTTTTATTTTTAATTATGATGTATGTGTGTGTGTGTGTGTGTGGTGTGTATGTGTGGTGTGTGGTGTGGTGTGTGTGTGTGTGTGTGTGTGTGTGTGTGTACATGTGTGCAGATACTTACCAAGCTTCTTAGATCTTGAGCCACCTAACCTGGATGCTGGGAATCAAACTCAGATCATCTGCAAGAGTCAGAAGTGCTCTTAGTCACTGAGCCATCCCTTCTGCCCCATTAAGCATTTTATGCTTCTGGCAAATGATTAGAAGTGTCCAGGGCACCCAATTGATAGGCCCTTTGTAAGAAAGCAAATTTTCCTCTTGCCTGCTCATGTTTCTCATATACTTTGCAGTCACTCTGCAAACATCCAGCCAGCTGCAAAGAACCACTATAATCTAGTTGAATTCACACTCAAGTCAGACCACTCAGTGTGGACCGGACCAGTAATGGAATATGGTGCTCCAAGATAGAGACAACCCTGGGTGACTAATGGACGACCCTGCAGCTGTTTTTATCCAAGCCAGAGGAGAATGTTATCATCCTGAGCAGAAAGTTTGTGACTAGAACAGATTGCAGCCTCTCATTTCCATGCAGAGCTGTATGTGCTGTGGTTTCATCCATTTGCTCGTGACATCTGTCCCGCACCCTTTTTCTGTGTATGCTAAGAGGCCACTTCACATACTTCTTGGGTTTGCCAGATCTATTTCAAGAAAGTCTGTCTACTGTTGCAACATTAAACCTCTCTAAAGACTTTCTGCCAACTGGTATTAAATTTGTGATCTTTGTGGCAGTCTGAACTGGTAACTTGAAGAAGCTGGCAGCAGCAGAGGCAGGGTCAGAAACAGTGTAGATAGCTCTAGCAATGGCAGAGGCAGCTGAAGAAACATGGCAGAATAACCATGGACAAGAGTTGTAGTGTATGAGATGCTGAGGGTCAGTAGAAAAACTAACAAGGTAAATAGGAGGTAAGAAATAACAGAGAACTCAGTGAAGGCAGAGATTATAGGGAGTCAAGGTCAGGAGGGTGAAGTTTCCAAGTCAGTAGACAATTTCCAGAGCACTAGTGAGGACTACAGGCATGGGTCTGGATACCCAAAGTTTGAGAACTTTAACACTAGCCCCACCATACTGCTGTTGCTGATGACCGATATTAGGAGCTTAGGTTTTCAATATCATTAGTTAGGAAGTAGCAATGTTTGTCGGCACTGGATATGGCCAATGTTAGCTACTGCTTGTATTTAAGAACTCTGAATATTAGACTGTTGGCAGCTAATGCTTAGAGCCAGATCTGAGCTGAGCAGCTAGATCTGTAAGACTCTTGTTTTTAGAGCTATGAATTCTTGTCCTGAGGGTTTACCTCTCTTATAATCGCTCGTCTAAGTAACCTCTTGCCCTCAGAGTTGACTTACACTCCAAAGCCCTGAACCACCAACAAGGTGGAGGCCACCCTTTGTCTAGCCATGCATTTCCATCTGGACAAAGCAGAACCACTTTCATCAACTATTTGTGAAGCAAAGCCTGGGTAATGAGGCCCTGGGCACGGGAACTTTGTAAATAGTTCTGTGGTCTATGGGACAGCGTGGATTTCCAGCCCAGCACACACTCAGGAAAGACCCTCAGTTCTCACCTTGCTTGACTCTCAAACTCTTCAAAAACAGAAAGTTAAGTAAAGACTAAGTTGCAGACTCCTGGCTGGTTGGTAAAGGCAATCAACACACATACATCTAACACACATGCACACCACATAAAAATATTAAGAGTGGTGTGTTTGTGTGTGTTTGTATGTGTAACATAGGAAGCACATGCACTTAAGGGAATCTCTGTAAATCAATAACTGACCATTAAGCTAATAGAACAATGGCTTCAATGGACAGATAGGACAGAGTACAGTTTTTACCAAACAAGCTTTAAGAAATTCCTATAGTCCATAATATATACCAACAAAAATCAAGAAGGCCAAGTTTGAAAGTCATCATGTTATTCACTGTGTTCTGTTCAGAAGAATTTACAAGATATATGGTCACATAGTAAGTGCAAGTTAAGGTGTTTTTGCTATTGAATTTTCACAGATGTATCCAGGCTGCAGGCCATATATTACAAATGTCCCAAGATAGCTCTGAATATGTCATGATGTGCTTCTAGATGAATTCATATTTCAAGGTCAAAAGGTTCACATCTCTGTGATAGAAAGTACAATCCACAAGGTTTACGATTGCATATTATTGACACAGTTGAAGACTAAAACACTACTTGTATTTTTGTTTTATTTGAGAGCCAGGGTCTCAGGTAGCCCAGGCCAACCTCAAATTCTCTGTGTAGCTGAGGATGACCTTGAGCCCCTTGGTATCACCTCTCAAAGGTTAGTGTTACAGGCATGCAACAACCACATCTGGTTTATGTTGTTCTGGGGACCAAACTCACTCCTTTGTTCACGCTAGGCAACTATTCTGTCAAGTAAGCTACATTCCCAGCCCCTAAAGCATACTTATTTCTAGTTCTTAAAAAGTAACCCTATCCCCTTTTTAGTGCCTTAAAATTCTGTGTGTCTACGAAATTCATCAAGCATTCTAAAGAAGTCATTCACATCTGTTGGGTTCATATGTTCATTTTATAACAAAGTAATTCGTTTTGTGATAGTTTCGATGTCACCTAACATAATTATAAATGTGTCACACCATCTTTAAACAAACCTTTGTACAATATTTTAGGAGAATATTCTGTATTGAGTCTTCATGTATACAGGGTTTGGGAAGATGTACTGTATATTCCAAGTGCTGCATAATAGAAGCCACTCTAAGTTTTTCAAACTAACAGATTGAGTTTGTCATATACAATGTTATTTTTTCTAATTTCATGTCTTATTTTCTTTATAAACAATGTATTCTCTGACAATTTTATATATATATATATATATATATATATATATATATATATATATATATAAACATATAAAGTGTTTTGATCATATTCATCCCCTGGTCCCTCCCACTGGGACCCGCCTTTTTCCCAATACGTTCCTCTCTTAGTTCTATGTCTTTTTTTTGTAACCCATTGAATTAAACTAGCCTTTCTTGCATGCACATAGGTGTGGGGTTATTGATTGGATTATTGATAGTTTGTCAGTGGCTACACCTTGAAGAGAGGTGAGTCCCTGCTCCCCAGCAGCCATCCACTGACAGTAGCTTCTCATCTCTGTAGGGCTAGGGCTTCCCCATCTATGCGCCAATGTTGACCACAGTTGCATTGACTTTGTGAGTCCCTTGACCATGTCTTGTTCAGATTGGAGACAGAATCCATATCGCTCCTCTTCATCTTCTTGCTCTTAGAACTTGAGGGATGAACATTCTTGAGGCTTACTGTGCCTACGCATGGGCTGGTGTGTGTGTGTGTGTGTGTGTGTGTGTGTGTGTGTGTGTGTGTGTGTAGGGTGTGAGAGAAACATCCTGTTTGGGGCTATGCACTCAACAGTCCCTTAGTTCAGCTCTGACTCCAGCTTTTTGACCAGGTACGAGCCTCTACATTATCCACTGCACCCTGCAGAGCGATGCTTTTCTGACCGAGGATGAGAGTGACACTAATCTGTGGGTACAAACATATTTCAAAGATATCTATCATATTTTCAAATCTCAGTTTCTCTGCTGATATTCTTTTCACAAAACAAGCCTTTGCCTACACAGACTTCATTAACTTCTCCCCATTTTCTTTTGACTTTATTTTGTTATATTTGATAGTTTCCATTTTACTTTGAAATTACTGAAAATGATAAGGAGTGTGCAGAGTCTAGTTTCATTCTTCTGTAAAGAGATAGAATGTTTCCAAAGGCATTTTGGATGAGGCTGCATTTCCAGATATGAGTCCTTTGCTGTTCTTGAAACACCTGATGGTTTTGAATGTGTGGATTGAGTCCCAGGCCTTTACTTTGTTATTCTACAGCACTATCCCTTCTGGGTTGCTGCCACTTGACTCAGTATGTCTTCTAGTTCCATCCATTTTCCTGAAATTTTCGTTTTTCTTTACTGCTGAATAAAATTCCATTATATATATATATATATATATATATATATATATGAAAATGTGATATATCTTCATTCATCACCTGATAGACATGCCAACTTCCTGTTGTGAAGAAATAGAGCAGCACTGAACACGAACGCTCAGGGATCACTGCTGAGGACATAGAATGTTTTGGGTATATACCAAGGAGGGGTTTAGATAGGTTATGTGGTAGCTCTGGTTTTAGACTTCCATGGTCACTGCAGTTTATTGTGCAACCAACCAGTGGTACGGGTTCTCTTTTCTCACTTTTTGAGAAGATTTGTTGTCTTTTATTTTAATAATACCTATTCAAACTGGACTAAGAATCTCAAACTAATTTTAATTTGTATTTTATTAGTGGCATCTTTGTTATTTTTCTGTTGCCACAGAAAAACATCATGACCAAGGCAGCTTATAAAAGAAGGCATTTAATTATTTAATTTAGGGGCTCACCGAGAGAGAGAGAGAGAGAGAGAGAGAGAGAGAGAGAGAGAGAGAGAATTTAAGGAAAACACAGAACTGAATAAAAACTGTGCTAGCATTTTCCCTGTGAATTTATTTTAACCAAGTATGTTCCCATAGTTCTCGGAGTGGTAGATGATATGAGAAGAATGGGCTCAAAGAGAGGAAAGTGTTAATGCACATTAAAAAATAATTGTGTGTTCACAGACCAAGTTCAAATAAAGTGCTCTATTGTTATTAACTAAATCATCTCAGAAATGAATTAAAGTGTCAATGATGTGTGATACATTTATTAACAATATCACAAACTTATAGGGTTTTGTTAAAAATTCCTTCCCTAGGGGAGATGTAAACAAAGCCTATTTCCTCCTCCTGCAGTCCTAATGACAAACCTAGTAATTCCACCAAAATTCAGTGTGTGTGTGGGGGGGTGTAATCAAATGAGTTTATTAAGTTTTACTTGCAGAGAAATAGGTGAGTCGGATGAGCAGGAATGTGGAGGACCTTAAAGCAGCCACGCTCCAAGATTTGCAAGAGTGTGGGTGACCTTAAAGCAGTCATAATGGAAGATCTGTAACCGGCAGGATGATTTCCCCATTGCTATACAGGAGGATCCCCTCCCTTAGCTCTTCCACACCTATATGTTCCAGCCTTTTCCCAAGACCCCAAGACTACATTGTTAGGGCACAGTTTGTGTAACTGGTTAGAAAAAGTGAGGATCCAGTGACACTCTCCATCCTCTCCTGAGAGCCACATCAACAGCCATCCAGCTCAGGTGTGATATTTTTTGCAAACAGCTAGACTCCTGAAGATGGCAGCAGCCCAAGAGCAGTCCTATAATGGAAGGATATGGGGGATAAAATACAGGAATTACTTTTCATAATGCCACCGCTGGGTCAAAGAGAACTGTTACTACCAAGAAAGTGTGTCAGAAACTTGCCACGATCACTTTGTTGTTAGTTTTTCATTGTTAATCGAAACAGGGTCTCACTATGTAGCCTTGACTCTCCTGGACCTTCCTATGTAGACCAGGATGGCCTAGAACTCACAGAGATCCGCCTGACCCTTTCTTCCAAGTGCCAGGGTTAAAGGTGTGTCAAGCAACATTATGTTCTATAGGGATACGTTTTTTGCAACCTACTTTTAATGAGGGTTCAATGTCTCCTCTAGCCCACCACCCAGGAGAGGTAGTGGAAGAGAAAAGTTATCAGGATATGGGGGAAGTGGACCAGTTCAACAATAGTTCTTTGGGGGGTGAGTTTGATCTTCTTTGGCAGCAGTTCAGTCCTGTAGCAAACAGCAAATACGATTCAGCAGCTGCAGATCAGTCCTCTAGGCAGGCAGATACTAGGCACAAACTAGCAGCTTCAGTCCAGTCCTTTTAGTAAGCAGACACCAGACAGCTGTAAATTCAGTCCTGAAGAAACTGCCAGGCTCACCAAACGGCCTGGGGCAAGGCTGCTGCTGAAGAGGCAAGCTCAGTGTTGCCACAAGTTGAGCTCAACAGCACTATGTAAGGCGAAGCAATACATGCATGTCTTCAGTGAAGTACAGCGAAGCAGAGAAAACCAAAGCTCAGTGCTTGTCTCCCACTGTTTGTGGGGTCATATTTACACTCCTTCATCAAGAGTCCTTTCATGTGTCTGCTGTATTCGAACATCCATTCTCCTGAGTCTGCTTCAAGAAAAGTCTTTCATGTGTTTGCTTTAGCAAAACATCCTTTTACCTGTGTGCCTCAGCAAAACATCATTTGCTATAACTAACTTTCCAGAGAACCAGCAGTTTCCACTTCAATGTTCTGTGTGACTTCATCTGTTTAGAATTAGTCTATAAAAGACTCGTCATTTTTCTCTTTTTACACTGTAGAAGAATAAGCCACATATCCCATGATGCCTTGTCTCTTAACTTTTCCATTAACATATTCATGCTCCTAGGAAGATGCAAGGTTTCCAAAGAACCAAGACTAGAAGTGCTAATAAATAAGTTGAGTTTATAACTAAGACCGCAAACAAAGACAAATTCCACTAATGAAATCTTAACTGAACCCTTTGGCTAGCCCATGTAGGAGGCTGGAGCAATGGTGTGGAGGGATTTTTGTCTAATGGTTCCTGCTCAGCCTTGTTTTATACTACAAAATAATTACAGCCCACAGAAGGTGACCCTTCGGCCCTCATCCAATTTTTAGGGCTATCACGATTTCATCTCTCCCACCTTTTGTTTCAATTTAGAATTCTAGTTCCAGAAATACAATAGAAAATAAGAAAGAATTGATTACCGGGCTTTGGAAGGCTTAGAGCAGTAGATGTGAAGTGGGATGTTGGGGGAGCCAAGCTCAGAAGATCTTCAGGAATAGGCTATTCTGAGCCGACAGTGCCGGTGTCTTCTTTTAGCCGTAACAAAAACATATTTTTAATTAAGACTATGCATATTAATGTGAATTATCATTTCAGAGAAGAGAAACATGTACCTATCCATGGACTAAAATTGCTAGGGGAAAAATTGCAAGATACAATGCATGCAAATTTTGTCATGAAAATTTCAAAATGATTATATTTGGAGTGGTTGGGATGGCTCAGTGAGCAAAATGGTTGCCAGGCAAGCATGATGACATGAGTTCAGATCCTCAGTGCCCACATAGAAAGCTGAGAGCCACAGTGCTTGCCTATAATGATAACACTGGGAGGTACAGTCAGGAAGCTACTGGTGGCTCCCTGGCCAACCTAGCCATTTAGTGAGCTCTAGGTTTAGTGTAGAAAGAACACTGTCTCAAAATATTAGATGGAAAACAATATATAAAAACACTTGATACTAATTCCTTGTCTTCACAAACACATGCTTAGGCATACAAGCATACCTCTCTCTGTGTCACTCTCTCTTTCTCTCTGTCTCTGTCTATTTGTTTCTCTGCCTCTCTGTCTCTCTGTCTCTATCTCTCTGCCTCTCTGTCTCTCTCTCTCTAACACACACACACACACACACACACACACACACACACTTGCGATTGAAACCCTTGGCTGAACATTCTCAAGACACCTCTAAATGCTACTTGATTCAAAAACAAAGTAAAGGCTTCCATGGCAGTTTTGTTTATAATGTGACTGGGTATTATAAAAAACAACTGCATATCCAGGACTTTCCTCAAGGAAGAACACTTAGCATAAGACTTTTCAATATTTAGTAGTCACTTGAATGTAGATGTGCAAAAATCTAAATCACCAACAGAAAATCCATTATGTGCAAAAAGAAATCCCTGACATCCCTCAAATCTAATAATTATCCCACAATAAATGCACAGTAAATGTTATTATTATGCTAAAAGATTTCCTAATATATGCTTGGAACTCATATAAATTTCTCATTTCAAATGAGCCTTAAATTATGATGATATCATTATATCCAGTGAATACAGAGGGATAGGAAGTTTGAGGCTGTCTCACATCCCGCCGTTGAGAAGCTGTGAACATCAGTAATGTAATGAAACTTCTTGTATCAATTCAATAATTTTACCTAGGGCTCACAACAAAGCTTCAGCATGCTTTCTCACTACACTTTTGAAACCAATATTAGCCAGGGCACTAACGTAGCCAAGGCTAGGTGCTCTTTGCTTCCATCCACCTTCTTTATGCATGATTCAGATCAGTAGTATGACAGTAGGTGACAAAATCTCTTCCAGATTAACCCCTGAAAAGTTTCCAGTGTCTGAATTTTCCAACTTTCTCATCTGGATTATATATTTGAATGATTACTCCACAGTTGGTGAACCACTTGTGAAAGATTAGGAGGTGTGACCTTGTGAAGAACATGTGGCCTTGTTGCAGCCATGATGATCATAGATGGACTCACCCTCTGAAACTGTAAGAAAGCCCCAAGTTAAACGCTGTCTTTTATAAGTTGCCTTAGTCATGGTGTCTTCTCACAGGGATACAAAAGTAACTAAGATATCATGGGTACCCTGTTTTGGGTGAATAGACTCCCAGGAGGTCACACATCACAAGCCTTTAAAACTTCCTAAGAACTGATGAAGATCTTAGCGAGCTACAGAGCCTTTCTGTTTCCAGTGATGACCAGCATCACTGGTCAACAAAAGTCAACCCGAGACAGTGGCTTTCGACTTTTTTAAAAGATACAGACAAAGGCGAGGGGAGTGTGGTAGGAACATATTTATTAAGGAAAATTAAGAAAAAAATGAGAGAAGTCTGGGACTGGGAGGGGGGGTTTAAGGGAGAAACCACTTTATGGGATCAATGCAAAGCTGGACAAAGACTGAGATCATCGATTGAGGCTGGTTAATTCTCTAAGCGTGTTTTGGGTCAAGCTACTGGAGGGACTCACTTGCTCAGTTTGTGCCCCTTTGACTCAACCAGGGAAATGATTGTGGTCATGGGCTTCTCTTGCAATTGAGAATGTGTTCATGCATAGGAGAGTGTTCATGCCTCCTGTCCACCTTTGACTTGTTTATTAGCTGCTGACCTTGGCATCTTGGCTGACATTGTTGCTAGTCACAACCTTGGCAGATGTCTTGCTGGCTGTAATTAAACTCTGCTCTCTTTGTTCTCATGTATATGTGACCAGAGTATAGTTTCACTATTGGCCTTTTTGCCTGCCCCTACCTCCCCCACAGAATATTGTGATAGGTGAATTGGAGAGAGAAATGATGAGAAATGCTGTATGAAGCATTAAGCCTTTGACAGAAGACCAGTGGAGAAGAAAAAATAGCCCAAGAACTAGGTAAATTATTTTTATTGTTGATTAAGGTAAGTGTCATAAAACAGATATATGGCAAGTGTCACTGGGAGTCAGAGTGAGTGAAGAAATGGCATCCGTTTACAAGAACCAGGGCAAGCTGCCACCCTGAGGTCTGAATATATCTCTTACTGCCTGCTTGTTGCCTCTGTTTGAGTCTCAAATCAAATTCATGAGCTCCCTCTGATGAACCTGTTGCTTCTCCTTGGCTCAGAAGGAGGCAAACAAGTAACTGCTTGCCCAGGTCAGGCATTCTGGAATCTTCCTGGTCCTGGTTTACACAGTCATGGGCCGGTGTGTTCATAGTGGCCTATTCTTTCTTCTTTGCAATATATATGCCAACTTGTAATGGACTCTGAGAATGTGTAGGTTCATTTCCTCAGCCAGCCTCCCTTGCTGCTTTGTAGCAGCTTAGAAATTGCTCCTCAGGGTAGGTTCAGAGCAGGTTTGATCCCTGCCAACTATCATATCACAGATAAGGAAGAGTGAATGCCTATCAGAAATAATGAATCTGAATTAATGGCTACCACTTGCTAAAAAACAAAACAAAACAGTGAAAGTAACCTTACCTTTAAGATAAATGGGATCAGCAGGCAGAATCACCGAAAGACTGTTGAGCCCTTGATTAGATCTTGAAACCATGAAAGAGACTGTCTATGTTAAGCCCTCAATTTTGAGAGATAAACCCTGTTACATAAGATGGTTGTGTGGCAGAAAGTTGAGTGAAGGAGGGATCTATTACAAATCCAAAATTGTTTTATAAAATTGAACTTTTTTTGAGACATGGCCCCAGTCTAAGCCCAAGTTAGACTCAAACGAATGATCCTCCTGCATCAGCCTCCAAAGTTCTGGAGTTACAGTCATGGACCACCATGCCTCACTTAACATGGAACATTTAGTTTTCAAAGTCAAATTTGTCCCATCCCCCCCAATGTGTACCAGAGGCTGTGTCAATCTGATTAAAGTAGTCACATAAGTTGTGACAGATCATAGATTGTTATCCACCTTGTATTGTTTTATTGATGAAAGTCATGTGTTTAAAGGTATTTTTGTAAATGAAGGTATGAGATCAGTGGTGGGCCACAAAGAACCCTGGAAATGATTACATCATCAAAATTCAACAAAACACTCAGAAGAGAAAGCTTATTAAGCCACTTCTTGGTGTTCAGGCTGTTCTCTTCACAGTAGGTGGGCCAATGGCTAACTGATCCTTCTGCATGCTGACTTGGACTTGGCTTTCAGCAGCTACTGTCCTACCCTTTCCCTTTGGATCATTGATAGCATCCTGCCCAGATTGCCTTTGATCCTGGTTCCTAGCTCCCACTCTCCACTTTTACTGCTCTTGGGATATGAAACTGCTCTGCTCATGGGATACAGATGATGATTCCCAGCTGCAGATGGACAGGGATGAGACTTTGCAACTCAATGCCTTTACTTCAAGCAGGACAATCTCTGAAGAGTAAGTTGTGTCCCAGAGCCTCTGTGAGGTCGCTAGGTATCAAACTCAAGCTTAGTTCTATCTATTCAATGCTGAGTTAGAGGGGATGGTGTGTGTGTGTGTGTGTGTGTGTGTGTGTGTGAAGCAATATTGCAATAGGCTTCAGGATCCTGTACTCAGATGTGAATCTTTAGTCCTAATATCTGTGACCTCTGTAACCTTGGAGACAGTGTCCCTGCTCCACATGTCTAAGAAGTGGAGAAAATGACACCAGCTTAACAGGTGACCATGAAACTTTCTGAAATGTCATGTCTGTCACCCCTTCCCTTGGTTGCTGGGCAAAGATCCCAAGAAGTCTGGGCTATGCCTGTGGGCTATAGATAATCTCCTTGTATGTCTCGGTCAATAGAGGACATTAGCAAATGCTTAGCTGAGTGTTCTGGCTGCACTTACTCCCACTTCATCCCCATAAAAAGTAAACAGCAGAATAAATTGCCCATCTGCTGCCATCAATCATAAATACGATCTTTATGCACCACAACATGAGGCAAACATAGTAATGACAAAATCCATACCTAGAGAGATGACGGAGTGTGGGCCTGCTCTCCCCTCCACATAGCTCCAGACTGTGATCTATTATTTAAAGGCACAGTGCTAATAGGGTCAATATGTCACTTGCCTTTACTGTCACGCTAGGTTGGTTGCTTTAAGCCTCGAGTTGAGACTCTGGATGCGTCAGGATTCAGGAGAAGTAAGCTGGAATAAAAGTTTGGCTCCAGTCCATGAACAAAGACTCTTGCACTGTTGAAAGCCCATATAGGGAATCTTCTCTTCCTTAGAAAGAGGTGGGAGTCAGGAAAGGGAACCAATGATATAGTAGAAACCAAGGGTGGTATTATGACCTATTAATCCCAGCTTAGAAGGCTGAGGTGGGAAAATTGGGAGCTCAAGGCCAACTCAGGTCACAGAGAAAGACTCTGCCTTGAAAAAATTATGATAGTAATTCAATTTTTTAAGGTCTCCAAGAACATATATGTACATAAAATAAAAATGTACTGGTTTTTAAAAAACTGGTAGAAACACAGGAATCTCAAGGAAAACAATTTGTATGCTCTGATTTCATTCCCACCAAGACAGCCACTATGAAAGTATTGCTCTGTGCTACTTTAGGCTTTTTCTTACATACATAAGTACATGCATTTCCATACATAAAATGCTGTTACTCTCCCTCATGTTTCTGTCTTTGTGGTTGGAAATGTGTGTCAGTGATTAAGAGCATTAAGTGATTAAGATACTGATTTTTCAGAGAATCAAAGTTCAGTTCCCAGAACCTGCACTGGACAGTTCCCAGTCTCCTGACACTGTAGTTCCAGAATCTGCTGCCACTTACTTTACATACACATTGACACAATTAAAAATACCTTAAATGTATAGTTTTATAAAGCTATTATACTTGTACTCTTAGAAGTATTTGTGTGGGCTATCTAAGGAACTATGTACATAGTTACATATACAGTTAGCACACACACACACTCACACACACACACACACACACACACACACACATCTTTGTTAATAACATTTTACCTGAACAAGGTGATGCATACATGCCTATTATCCAGTTCTTTGGAGGTGCTGGCAGGGTTGTGTGAGGTCAGTTTAGGCTACAAAGTGAGTTTGAGGCCAGGTGAGACTATGTAACAAAACCCTCATATCAAAAAATAAATATATTCACCTCAATATATCTGAAAGTACTTGAAGAGCTGCGTGTCATTTTATCATTGAATGCACCTTGGTTGACATGAGCACTTCCCCACCATGTGGCCAGGCCTGGAGTTATTTTGATTTTGTGTAATTATGGATGGTGCTCCGCAAACAAAGCTGCTCATCAAACTTTGTTATATCTTTCATGAGCAATTCCTGATCAGGTCCTAGAAGAGCAATCACTAGGCTGACAGATCCAGGGATTTCCACGTGCTCCAAATTGCCCTTCAGAAAAGTTCAGTGGTCTGTATCACCATCTGTGTGGTTTGCACATATTTATTTCCTCGAATCCTGACTGACACTGGATTTTAATCTTTCAAGAAATGAAATTGTGCTAATTAAATAGGTTAAAAACAGAGGTTCATTATTCCAGCGGGAGTTCAGTGACTTGACCAACAGACTCCTCTTGGCCCTGGTGATCACAGCTTGAAGGAAGAGTTCCAGAGAGGGGAGACTGCTAGCCAACAGTCAACAAATAGCCTCCGAGCCTCACAGGTACCACACTGCCTCTTTAAGCAATAGTCCGAGGGTGATTTGCATTAAAATGATTGAAGGGCGGCCATGTTGTGAAACTTATGTATGGGTCATACATTTGAACTTAACAAAGAGAAAAATTGTTGATGAGTTTGACAAAACAGTAATGAATGCTAATCTAGATATGAGTAAATAATGTTGCTTGGGCTGTTTTTTCTCTCTTCTTTGCTTTTCCTTTTTTTTTTTTGAGACATTGTGGCTTTGCTCTGTAGCCCTAGAAGCCAAGATCCTCAGTTCTCAGGTTGCTGGATATATTTTTGCACCGGCCCACCAGGCTTTATTTGCTCTTGCTCAAACACCTTTTTCTTCTGGTTAGCAGGACATACGTGTATGTGTGCGTGCATGCACTTGCACACACAAAACACACACACACACACGTGTGTGTGTTCATGTGTACATAAATCAGTACATGCGTTGTGCATTTTTACATGTGTGTGAGTGTGTATACACAGGCAAATGTATGTGCATCTGGGTGCATATTTGTGTGCATGTTTTATGTGTTTGTGTACAGGCAGGTGTTCTAGCTATGTATCTGTGTACATGTTTATATGCATGTTTGTATATATTATGAATGTGCATATGTGTATGTGAATGCATGTATTGTTTTGTGTACATATCTGTGCATATATGCATGTTTATGTGTGATATATCCATGTGAATGTGTGTACAAATGTGTGTGCATTTGTATGTACACATGTTTGTGCATGTATATGTGTGTGCCTATAGGTATGTGTGTATGTGGGAATATGTGTGTACATGTGTGCAATTGTTTGTGTACTCCTGTGCCTTCATGAACATTCCTTCATGACTGTGCCCTCCACAAGCACTCATACCTAAGGACTTTAAAGTGTTAGTGTTCACTGCAGCACAGGGAAGGCCCTCTTACTGCCCGGCTGCTCCCTGATGCTTTAGTCACAGTTGTAAGCAGGGTCTACCATGTTAGCAGGGGTCCAAGGGAACAAGCCAATGTCTCTAGGACTGAGTACATTCCCCAAATATCCTTAAATTTGACTCAGGGCAACTGTGAATACAGTAGGCACTTCCTCCCTCAAGAAGCTATTGCAGTCTAGTGAAGTGGAGCAAGAAGGTTAATACCTGAGTTATGAGACACCCCCCCCCCCCACACACACACAACAAACTTGTGTGTTGAACATTTGATTTCCATCTGGTGCTGCTGTGTTAAGAATTGGTTGATACTTTGGGGGACGAGGCTTGGATGGAGGAAGAAGGTCACTAGGTCCAAATGTTGGGAGGTTATAACCAAGCTCCAGTTGTCCAGTTGGTCTCTCTCTCTCTCTCTCTCTCTCTCTCTCTCTCTCTCTCTCTCTCTGTTTCTCTCTCTCTCTCCTTCCCGTCTGCCATGAAATAAACATATCTCTTCTGTCCAGATACTCTGACCAAGACATGGAACAAGTAACCATGAACTGAGCCCTGAGATTGTGAGCCCAAATAAATCCTTCCTGCTTTGTGTTATATTGTATTGTCAGAGTCTGGAGAAAGGTAAATAGTATAAGCACACACCAGGACTTGTACGTAACCATGGTTATTCAGAAAAGGAACAAGCCTATGGAAGGATATCAACATGGAGAGAATGTAAATTATCCAAAGAGCTGCTTCAATTAAAGAAGGAGTCCATGGCTACATTAGCATGCCAGATTAACCAGACCAATGGGATGCTTTCATGTGTCCTACCTGGAATTCAGCAAGGTCTTCTCAGGCCACAAGTACAATTAGCAAATAGACTAATGAGTTATTATACTTTGAATAAGCCTGACTTGGCTAATTCATATAGAAGGTTTGTACTTTAACTAAAAATTAATCAGCCAGTTATAGCAACACACACCTTTAATTCTAGCCCAGGGAAACTGGGCCAGGAGGTTCATGAGTTCAAGGACAGCCTGGGCTGTATTCCAAAACCCTGTCTCACAAAACAATGCAAATTCACTGTGTTATTAATGATTGGTCTTGCTATTTTAATTTCACAAGTGGGTTTGGATATTCCCTGCTGAGGTCCATCAGCATGCATCTGCATACACGCGCACACACACACACACACACACACACACACACACACACACACACTAGTGTCTGGCAGTGTCTCAGAAGAAAGAAAGAGGTTGAGAGTGTGGGTTCAGGCCAAAACTTCAGCTTCTCAGCTATGCATGAATTTCCCATAGAACTCCTATGTATGTGTAATCTGCCCTGACCACAAAAAATGTCAGAAACTTCTGAAACTGCCAGAGGGGACTGCCATCTGCCATGATGTTTGAAGCTGAAGTCTGAGGTGAAAGGTTGAAATACTCTTAAAACCCTGAAGCACCCCCAATAACTTCCAGTGGGCTTCACTCTGCCACCCAAGGAAAGGCTCCCTTCCCATCCGGGTTAAACATTTAAACCCTAATGAAGGTGTAACTCAAGCCCCTCTTGGACAATTGGCAAGGGTGTGGAGAGTGTTCCATGTTTCTAGAAGGTGTGACAAATGGGCACATGTCTTCAGAAGACAAGCAGCTTGCTGCCCAGCTTATGCATGTGATGAAAGAAACAGCAAGCCCTCCTAAAAGAGAAGAATATATATATATTAGGGTCTAGGGGCCTACCACATCCTCAGCTTCCTGACTGGCCATTCTTGCAGAGAGTATCTGTATGAGATTACTCTATTGACTCTCTAAGCCGGAAAGTATGTGGCTGTGCAGAACCCCCCTTTGCTGCTTAGACACTGCATGTCTTGAGGGAATTGCATCTTTTCCCAGAAAATTTTTTTCTTTTCCCATAAACTGTAGATCTGTCCAACTCTTATTATAGTTTCTGTCTCACACATAAACAGACGTGGCACTTGCAAGAAGCAGATTTCAGTGTCTGGTCAGCTCCAGGTCTCTGTTCTGGGGGGTGCTTACTTTCTCAAGCTTTCTCAAAGGATCTGAACTCACAAGTCTCATTTGCTTCCCCTTGGTACCTGCCCCAGTCTAGAGCTGCTGAAGAGAAGAAAGGGAGATGGAATTCTGTTTTTCTCCTGCTCAGGGGATCCTCAGCCTTTGAAGGGTGGGTGCTAAGTATTTACCATGGATTTGTTGCCAGATTCAGCAAACCAGGGAGATCAAAATCCTCAGCAGGGCACTGGCATCTTCTTTTTCTACAAAGAAATCTACCCTCACTGGGCTTATTTAAACTCCCAGTGACTCACTGATTTCAATCTATTCTCTCTCTTCTTTTGGATGCTGAAACTTCACAGCAATAAAAGCTGACTTTATCTTGAATTCAGATTAAGTTTACTTAATTTTAAAAAGTGTAAGAAAAGAACAACCATCTTCTCAGGATGTACCCATCCTAGAGATTTGCCAATCTCTCTCCCTAAACCCCCACTTGCATAAATTATTCTTGCCATAAAATCATAATTACCTGAGAGGGGCTCTCACGTTCCAGCTTCTCTTCTTCAGCACATTTGTGCCTTCAGATCTCTAGGGTTGGTGATTCTTCCCCATGTGTTCTGGAACCTCCATCCTCCAGAGAGCATCTTGTTTGTGGGGTTTGTAGCTATAACGGCAGCAGCAATCACTGTGTGAGGCTAAAAGTGGAGATATTTCCATATCAGTCTACCAGAATATCAGGCTTAGATGTTGAGAAGTGGACACATCCTCACCTTTAACCTCAGCCTCTGCTCGAATGGTTCACAGTCTCTGATCGTGAAGAAAGACTGAGGTACTCAGATAGGAGCACTCTCTCCCACTGCCTTCTCCTTCTTTCTCCTGCACTTCAGCTCTGTGTCATTTCATTCCTCCAGCCTTGACCCTCCAGGTAGAGGGGATCACAGGTTTGCTAGTTCCCTTATGCTTACTGAAGCCCTAGCCCAGAGCCAAACCTGCTTGCTATGATGTTGCACACATATAATCCTAGTACTGGGGACGGTGAGATTAAAGGCTGGCAAGTTCAAGGTCAGCCTGAGCTATGTAGGCAAAACCATGTATCAAACAAACAAACAAACAAATAAGAAATGAAAAGAGAAGAAAATAAACAAAGAGGCCTCAAATTCCTGCTTCACAATGTCTTCCTTGACCTTCCCTCCCTCCTTTCTTTTTCCTTCCTTCCTTCTTTCTTTTTTCTTTCTATCATCATCATCATCATCATCATCATCATCATCATCATCATCATCTCTAATCTTTCTTCACAATCCAGTGGCTATCAGTTCCGCACCCCATTTTCCCCCACCCCCACCCTGTCTCCAAGAAGATGTCCCCACACTCCCAGCCCCCACACCCCGCCAGGCCTCCACACTCCCTGGGGCCCCAAGTCTCTCAAGGGTTAGGTGCTGGTTTTCTCACTGAGGCCAGACCAGGCAATCCTCCACTGTACATGTGTCAGGGGAATCAGACCAGCCACTGTATGCCACCTGATTGGTTGCTCAGTGTCCAAGAGATCTCAGGGGTCCAGGTTCATTGAGACTGATGGTGTTCCCCTGGGGTCACTCTCCTCCTCAATCTCTTCCAGACTTTGCCCAGTTCAGCCACAGGAGTCCCCGACTTCAGACCATTGGTTGGGTAGGTGCAAGTATCTGCCTCCGTCTCAGTCAGATGCTTATTGGGCCTCTTGGAGGGCAGCCATCTGTAAGCACAACGCAGCATCGAAAATAGTGTCAGGCCCTGGAGCCAACTCCTGAGATAGGTCTATATTTGGGCAGGTCACCGTACCTCCTTTCCCCCAGTCTCCTCTCCATTTTTGTCCCTGCAGTTCTCCCAGACAGGAACAACCCCAGGTCAGAGTTCCTGACTGTGGGGTGGCAACCCCACCCCTTTATCTGATGCCCTGTCTTTTGACTGGAGGTGGACTCCACAAGTTCTTTCCTTGATCTTCCTGGAACATCTCATTAACTTCATTCCTACCAATGAGGCTCATCTGTCTTGAAAGTTTGAGACTCTGTTTTCCTAGCCCTTCTGTATATATCAGAAGTGTCCAATCACCAGCTATGGAACCTAAGCCACAAAAGTGTCTTCAGGAGATTGTTTCCATATTTGTGGGAAGAATGACAATACCTGGCACATCAGTTCTTGTAAAGATTGAAATGATCCACACCGGCAGATGTAAACAGACGTCATATGAGTATCAAATGCAACACTGCATTAGCATTAGTATTGTTTTTAAAAGCCAAAAAAAAGAAACAATGTAAAAAAGAAAAATGCCACCAAAATAGAAACAACAAAATATGTTTCCGTGACGTCCTGAAATGAAATAGCATGCAGCTGTTAAAAATAGTGATGTTTCCTCCCCAGTCTTCCTCATGAGGGTAAAAATGGATTGTATCTCACAAGACATCACAAAAGTAATGTTAGTTTTCAGAAACACAGGGGGCTTTTGTAATGGATTCTAAATGTCAATTCAGGTCTAACTCACACATATTCTATATGAGTCAACCATTCAAATTCATTTGGACGTATATGTATTGTCACAAAAAAGGCACATCAAAATACATGGGTGAGGGAAGAAGAGGGTGATGGTTTTCCACATTTGTGAAGATTTTGCAAAACGAAGAAAAAAAGGAGAATAATTTGTAAAGTATTCTTTATTCCTCAACCTTCCACAAGCCACTACATAATAAAAAGAGGCAGAATCTTGCCTTACAGGATTCTTCATCAGGAAGCAATCCCACACTCTCTCTTTGGGCCATACACATGCGGCTTCAGTTTTCCTGGAGGTTGCCTGGAGTTGGACAAACTGTAGACCTGATTCAGATTCATTTTTGAGTTGCCAGAGCTATTGTGTAGACCATCACAGGCTTCACTCACAGCCCTTTTCCTGGCTGTATCCTAGGCCTGGCCAGGAGCACATTCTCTCTCTCTCTCTCTCTCTCTCTCTCTCTCTCTCTCTCTCTCTCTGGCTTGTATTGGATGCTTCTGAGTTCATGATCTGTAACCTCACAATCCCCTCACAGGTATTCAGGACTGGCAAGTAGAATCCCAGCATGTTGTTGTTCTGTTTTTTTCCTCAAAGCCAAGAAGCTGCTGCTACTGGAACATTGGAACATGAGAAAACTTGTCTGAGGAGAGCTTCAGAGCTCAGAGTTCATCCAGCACAGGATGATAACAAGATTGGCATGGGGGGTGGGGGGGACTCTCAGGGATCTCTGCGCTAAATGTGTGGGAAAAGGTTCACGTAGGCATTCTGTTTCCTGGAGGGGATTGCAGTGTGGTGCTACTTTCCAGCATTCTGGTTCAAGCTGCACAGCTGGATGAAGAGTGAATCTCATCATCAATACCATGGCTATACCTTGTGCCAAAAGAAGGTGAAGGCAGTTTCTTCTCTAGTTGAGCCAGCTTTGGAAACAGATCAGCACTGTTTCCCTTCCTTCCTTCTTTCCTTCCTTCCTTCCTTCCTTCCTTTCTTCTTCTCTCTTCCTTCCTCTCTCTCTCTTTCTCTCTCTCTCTCTCTCTCTCTCTCTCTCTCCTTCCTTCCCTTTCTTCCTTCCTTTCTTTCTATAAGAAGTATTCCAGAACAACAAAAGCGTATCTATCTACCTGAAGGACCTCCTCAAGTGTAAAGAACCTTAGAATTCAGCCATGTTGCCCAAACTACAAAATTTTTCTATAGATGTGGATTCTTCTGTATAATGCTATCATGCTGTAAACACTTAAGAAGCTAATATAAACTAGAGATCCATAAACACTAAAGGTCTGACCAGACAGTAGTGGATGAGGCTCAGTGTGCTGGTTACTTTTTGTTGTTGTGTATAGTCTAACACCTTAATCAAAAGTGACTTGAGAAGAAAGAGTTACAGCTCCAGAGGGAGGGTCTGTAATGGCAGAAAGGCAGATGTCCAGAACGGGATTCTGAGAGGTCACCTATCAATCTACCCCCAGTGATGTACTTCCTCTAGCAAGGGTCCACCCTCTAAAAGTTGCACAATCTCTGCAAACATTGCCATCAAATGTTCGGACACCCAGGCTTATGTCAAACGTGTCTCACTGACATAGCTATACACAGCAAATTACATTTTGATAAATTCCCTTCACATGGTGCTGGAGCCGAAGTCCACAAAGGCAGAGAGCTACTTGATACATCCTGCATAGCATCATTATTCAGCAAGTGTTTTCCAAGAGTGTTGACAGGACCTAGGTTTTCTGACTTTGCCTTAGGTCTGTGAGGAAATCTGAGATTCTCCACAACCTGCAGGAATCCAAGGAGGATTAAGATATCTCTTCTTTAAGCCCTCACCTCATGTGCACAGTGTATTCAAATCAAAGCTTGCTCTTTTTTCTTCAGCTTCCAAATTGTTCTAGAATTTTATTCTTCAGTGTAGTCCTCCCTGCCAAGTTCATATAAGGGCTTTTTCTTACATGTGTCTGGATTTCACAGATAAGCCATTTACTATGATCTAACATAGAAACTCTGCTCTTCTGTATTGGTGCAGACTGAAGGTAGGCCAGTTACAGGAAGGCAGAGAAGTCTCTGCAGCAGGTCTCCGAAGCCATTTCTTGACATTTTGAGCTTTGGAGTGGGTGTGAGTGTTTGTTACATTTAAAGCATTGTAGGAGAAGCCCCTTCTCCTCACCCATTCATCTAATTCACTAACCTTAATGTGTTTTAGGCTTGGCAAATCCAAACCCATTGCAGCTGCATTATAAACTAGGAAGAAACAGAGCAGAGCCAGGGTTGTTCTGGGAGCACAGGGACAAGTCTCTGAGTGCTAGACTAGCAGTCCACTAGATGCTTTTAGTTTATATTTAAGAGCTGCTCTTCATGGCTAAATCAAAAGTAAACCCACGCTGGCCTTTCTTCAAGCTATAACCTGTGACTAGCATCAAGGTTAGAAATGACCTGGCAGAAGAAGTTTGAATTGACCTCAAAGCCTAAAAGGTGAACAAATGACAGTGTATTCAGTGAGCTTTTCTCCATAGAGTCCCAGAAAGCAATTATCAAGGAGAAACTGAGGCACCCAAAGCTATTGGGTATCATTTCTTCCTCTCTTATACACAGCCTGAGTTCTAGGCTACACAGAACAATGATCAGATGACTACAGACCCAAGCCAAATAACACTACGGTTAACATATCTCCTTGGTTGACCCAAAGGGAGGAAGGAGTATTGTTATGATATCCAGTCATCACAGGAGGCTCACATCCTCCTAGGATTTTACACCGCACCCATAAAATCTATATTAACAGAGGCCATGGGCATCCTGTTCCTTTGCTGTAGCCTGCATGCCCACTTGGTCCTTTAAGGGACATGCTTTACTTGGACTCTATAAGTAATGTGACATTCTCCAGCCCTTCCATCTCCTACCTGTGACAACTTTACTGATACTCAGGACACCCTCTCTTTCTGTAACCCAAATTAATTGTCTTCCAGACATTTTCTGTGTCTGTTTTAAAATTATTTTGTAAATAAGAATATGCAAAGGGGACTCTGCACAGGGACATCACCACCGGGACATTATTTACAACTTTAAGTTATTGTTACACTATGAGCTTGTATTTTGTATGTGACATTCTATGGACACCCAAATATTAATATGAGAAGGGATATATCACCCACAGGCCGCATGCTTGGAAGTGACTGCTTCCTGGGGCTCATGATAAGGTAACTTGAGGGGGCCAGATCATGCAAAGGACACAGGTCTAAATTGAGGCTTACCAGGGGTGGCTGCAGCAGCTGGCACCCCAGCTCGAGGCAAGCTCTGCACAGGAACAGAAATATACACTTGTGTTCCTGTGCATCTTTGGGAACCATGAAAACTCTATTTGTTTTCAGTTCTGGAAAGAGAGTTTCCAACACTTGGTAGAGAAATTTCATAAGTAAATTGTTACAAAATAGAATTGTGGATAGGAGTTCTATAATGAACAATTTGGGGTTTCACTGGAAATTTTCAAGTAACTCTAGGTAAAATACTAAAGATTTTTAAGTTCAAAAAAGTAACTAAAACATATCAAAGAAGAGATGGATAGACACAGAACTAAAATTCAAACTTAATTTTTAAAAATTTTTTAAAATTTTATTTTACAGGTATAAGTATTTGCCTACATGTATGTCTATGTACAACATTCATACCTTGTAGCTGTGGAGTCCAGAAGAGGGCATCAGATTCCCTGGAACTGGATTTGCAGATGGTTGTGAGCTGCTGTGTGGGTGCTGGGAACCAAACCTAGTTCTAGGCAAGAACAGTCAGTGTTCTTAACTGGTGAGCCATCTTTCCAGACCCTAGAACCTAAATTTAAAGATAATTACATTTAACAAGGAAGAATACTATTTTCATACGCATTCTTCTTAGAGTTATCTTCCAATTTGGGAGAAAAGTACAACACTGTTCATTGTGGTGACTGAAGGTAGGTGTCAGGGTCCATAAACAGACATTTGGAGTTACACAGATGAGCAAGCTACATTCAGTGTCTTGCATAATCTCTACAGTTTCAGAACAAACGCTGAAATGGCACCATGTGTGTTGCTACTTACAAATGAATGTTGACATAGAACAGATTTGTATGAAGAGTTAAATATTTCTAGAAAACTTGTGTCACTAAAATTATTTCTTTGAAACAAGGCATAATGACATATGCCAACACATCATTCTACTAGCAGAGAGGCTGAAAACAGAAAGCTCTCGATTTGAGGCCAGCCTGGAGCACATGGTGAGACTTGTTACTGGTCCTGTGAGGTCTGCATAGATCTCAGATCCTTGAGAACTTTATGAAAGAACTAAAACAGTAAACAGGGACAGAGGGAAAAAGCAAAAAGAGTGAATTACCACAAAAGAACAATGGGCTTAGGCAAGATGCTCTTAAGTCTCTCATTCTTTTATTGGGCTCTTATGAATTTGAGGGAGATGAAAGATTGAGGAGTGGGTTAGGAACTAGGGTGGATGTTTCTATGGGCTAATATTTGATTTATTATATAACTTTGGGTGGTCTCTCTCTCTCTATATATATATATGTTTTATATAATATATAATAAAACATTATATAGTATATATTATATTTATGAGGGAATATATATTATATATTGGGCAAAATCACATAATTTTAAGCATATCTATGCCTGGCTCCAATACACATTAGAAAACCCATACACATATGGATTTTCACCTGACAGATCGGTGATCAGTTCTAGAACAGATATATCCTCGCTGAGCCAAGTACTGTTTTTTGCTGTTTCTCTAGTGTCTTAGTGCAGTGTTTCTCAAACTGTGAGTCACAACTTCTTTGGGGGTTACATATCAGATATCCTGCATATCAGATATTTACTTTGCACTCATAAGGATAGCAAAATTGCAAAATAGTGTCTTAGATAGGGTGTTAGTGCTGTGAAGACACCATGACAATGGCAACTCTAAAAAATTTTTTTTTGATTGTGACTGACTTACAGTTCAAAGGTTTAGTCCAAAATTGTCATGGAGGCACACGGGCAGACATAACGCAGGAGAAGGAGCTGAGAGTTATATATCTGGATCCGTAGGCAGCAGGAAGAGAACCGACACACTTCCTCCAACAAAGCCAATACCTACTCCAATAAGGCCACACATCATAATAGTTCCACTCTCTATGGGCTTATGGGACCATTTTCATCCAAATTGCCACAAGTAGCAACTAAATAAGTTTATGGCATTGATCACAACATCATGAGGAACTGTATTAAAAGGTAACAGCATTAGGAAGGTTGCGAACCACTGTCTTAGTGACTTTCTTATTGCTGTAACAAAGCACAATGACCAAGGCAACTTATAAAAGACAAAGTTTTATTGGGGCCCATAGTTTCAGAAGGTGAGAGTCCATGACAATCATGGTGGGGAACATAGTAGCAGGCAGGGTGGCAGGATGCTGGAGCAGTAACTGAGAGCTTACATCATTATCCACTAGTTGGAGGCAGAGAGAAGGTTACTGGAAATGGTATGGACTTCTGAAATCTCAAAGCCTGTGGGAACAAAAGGCACGGTGGAGCGAGTGAAGCCCCGCATGTCCAGCCGGGGCGCTGTGGCTCTGGGAGGGACGGGACACACAGAAGTGGCCTTGTGCTCTTCTACAGTCCTCTGGGCCAGTCAGGCTGTGTGAGAGGCCTCTGCAGAGACACAGCCCGTGGGTGGAAGAGGGGGCTGTTCCTGGGGAATGCCATCCATCTCTGGAGTTCCCAGGCTCTGGGTATCGCAGAAGTTGCTGGATGCCGTGGAAAGCCGGGAACAGACAGGGCTGCAGAGCACAGCTAGCATCCCGCCATGACCCGGTTAGGTGAGTGGGTGCAGTCTGGAAGCGCTGAGAGCCTTCGGGAGAGTTAGGTGTGGCTCCTTAATCGAAGGCCCAATCCCTAGCTTCCCATAGTGGATCAAAATGAATAGAGACAGTACATAGTTCTAAGGAGGGTGTTTATTGTCATTGTGGAGAGTGGCATGGATGAGATCTTACCCACCACCTCTGGGAAGGACAAGGTAGAAAGAGTAACTGGGAAGGGGTGTGGCTAAGACTCTAGGTGTCTCATTAACATGGGAATGGCTTGGGGCTGTGTGGCCACGCCCCTACCTGAGGAGGGGGGTGGAGGGGGCATGACCCTTTTTTACTTGACCAAATGTCACAGACCTATGGAGAGATGTAGCCACATTTTAGAAGCTGTATTCTAGGGGCTTGGCAAACGGCTGCCATCCCTTATAGGCCGAAGACAGCCTATTGGGCCTGCAGCATTCAAACCTTAACTCTACCAGAAAACAGACTTCCAATCACGGCTCGACAAAAGCCCACACCCAGTGCCGCAGCTCCTCCACAATTCCTAATCCTTCCCAAATAGTTCCATCAACTGGGGACCAAATATTCAAACATAGAAACTTACGGAGTCATTCTTGTTTAAACCATCACATCTCTTCTCCAAACCACTCAGGGTATGGAGGGGAGGGGTATTTCACTACCAGAAGGGGGCAGACATATTCTCCCAAAGGGAGTTGTCTCCCATCTCTGGGCCTTCTCTAAATCAGTCTTCCTCAACCTCAAAACCTGAACTAGAAGTAAAACATGAATAACCATTTTAGATGTTATATTTTTACAGATATATATTTCAATATTCTCTCAGCCAATTAGATATTCTTTTCAGCTGCAGTAAGTCTTAAACTAACAAAAAACTAAAATTATCAAAAGCGTATCCCCTCACACCTGTCACATGACAGACTTTGCATTCAATTAGGCCTAGTGAAACAGAAGGTATTAAAATAAAGTGAAGCGCCATCAAACAAATCAATCTGCAGAAAAATGAGCCAGCAAAAATACAGTAACAATCACGATATGACATTTATAAATTATTACTATTTATTACTTAATATAAAACTATAATCTAAAATGCATACTTTCTTTCAAAATGGTTTAATCAACATTATTATTGTCTCATTAGGTTTTACACATAATATTATTTTTAAATGTTCTTTTCATTTTAATATCTCTGAATGCACTTTTTCTCCTGTTGTAGTTAAAAATTATGGCTTACCTGAATAAGATTTAGTATGGTTTTTTTCTGCTTTCGGACCTGTAAGAACATTAAAGATTTGTCTTTCATGATAAACACTATAAAAATATGTTTACAAGAAATTAAAATCTTTTTATATCCTCCACCTAGTAAACTTTTATACAAATCTTTTAACACAAAAAGCCCTGCCTACCACCTAGTAAATTTCTTAAATGAATTAAGTAACCTACTCTTTCCTACTTTCTTTCATTTCCTTTGCTCTGGTTCTTTAAAAAAACTAGTCAGCCATGGGAGACTGTGAGTTCGGATCCCAGCCAATGGGGAAAAGAAACATGACCACCACCTACAGTGGTATAGAAGTCAAGTGCACTTCCTGCTATATTATGTCTACTTTAATGCTTTTGTGAGTAGTGCACTCTCTTGATTAAGAGTAAAGGTTTGCCTTGTCAAGACATTTCAACTGAAGTGATGATCTCTTTATTGGAGACACCAAACTTATTTTTAATAGAACAAAGTTAAAATGACCTGCAAATAATGCAGATAGACCTGTGAGCTCTCATAGGCTGCACACTCCTGCCTTCTGATCCCAAGGCCAAAGAATCAAGTATTAAAATTTGATTACTTTTGAATTTCAACCATGACTAGAAATCATCACTTCTGTAAGCTAAGATATTGCCTGAGAAACAGGTTCAGGATCATCATAATTGTGTTTGTAAAGTACTTGATTTCTGGAGAGTGTGTGTGCTTGGTTCACAGCATAGATGAGATCCTGTGTTTGAGTTTGAGACATGAGCCAGCAATAGTAGCATCTTCTGAGGAAAGTGCCAAGTGTGAGTTCTTTGTATTTATCTTCTCAGAGACCCAGCTCCAACATGTTTTGCAGTAATTTCCTCTAAGTTAAAACAGTTCATCCCAGAAGGAAGCTTGGAAAGACTCTGGAAATTCTAAAGGGAGGCTTATTTAAGACTCAGTAATTAAACAATTCAGAAGTCTCAGGAAGTCTCTGAAATTTATCAGCTACCTAAGACTGTAGGAATTTTAGGAAGAGGTAAAGTGTTAGGTGGCAATTTCCTACTAATTGAAGGTGTGACATGGAAGAAAGCTAGGGAATACTCAGAAAGTTCCAAAGACTCAGGAAATTCTGAAATGAAGGTTTGTCAAGACTCAGAAAATGAACAATTCAAGTGTCTTAGGCCATTTATGAAACTTATTAGATATACAATAATAAAACTCCCAAAGTCACATAAGTAGTAAAGACTGTTAAAGAGACTGAGTCCTGCTGAGCTGCCTTGATGAAATTCTCTCTAGACCGTTGAGCTGTCTACAAGTCTTGCAATGATTATCAAGGTACCTACCATCTTTCATGTTTCATCATTTTATGCTGGAACGGGTTCCCAATGACGCAGCTGCTTTGAGTCATCCATGCCCTGTAAGTAACCACTTACCCATACTCCTATAATTAACCCCAATAAACTTATTGATTCACAAAGTTAAACCTCAGCATTACCATTCCTTGGGTCTCTTTACTATCTGGTATGAACAGACATTATGCCATGTTTCCTTTAAAATAGCACCACACGATAAATGCTGTACACATCTTTCCAGTCTTCTCCTCATCTAGCATTTGGTCAATAGTCTCATTATGTAGAACCTTTTTCAACTAGAAACCATGGAGCTAAAATCCAGAACTTCTCCTAAAGGTATCCAACAGCTCATTGAGGGTACATCATTGTACCTCTATAGAACCTCAGTGCTCCCAGAGTGTATCCTTCATGTACCTCATGACAAAAGGACAACAGGTCAAAGAATTAAGGAAAGGGTATATAACCTTCCATTCTTGAGAAATTGTCACATATATCTATATATTACGTGCTCAAAAATTTGAAGTAAGAAACCTAGAGGCTTCTAATCTTATTTGAACACAAGGCCTTTATGATCAGAACTCATAAGTTTCCAAACTGGGCCTCCTTGGACATCCCTTACGAAATGAGCTTTAGGCTTTTGTTCCTTAATTTATGGGAAAACCAAGAACCAGAGAGGACATTGCAATGCAGGTAAGGTCCTAAGGGTCATCCAAGAATGAAACTCATATGTTCCTCTTCTCATTTTACCAAATTCAGAAACATAATAATAATGAAGAATATAAAAAGGTTGATCATTCTGAAAGACTTAGGATATAATCTTGTGGTAGAACATTTGCTGCGCATATGTGAGGCTCTGGGTCCGATCCCCAGAGAACAGAAGGGAGGAAGGAAGGAAGAAAGGGAAGAAGAAGGAGGGAATGACAAGGAGGGAGGGAGGAAAGAAATACATACAAGCACAAAGGTAATAATAATAGTAATAATGATAATAATAATAACAATAATTTTTCAAAGTCAGTCAAGGTAGTGAATAGCTCTGTCAGAACACTGAAGGCAGAACAGGAGGAATAAGGACAGTGTCAGGTTAAAGCACAATAGTGAAAGGCTGTCAGAATCAAACATGCAAATATACAAGAAAAGAAGACTGTTAGTTGTGTGTGTGTGTATGTGTGTATGTGTGTTTATGTATACATGTGCATGTGTGTATGTATGTATGGTTGTTTGAACCTTGACCTGCACATGCTTGGTAGTACTGGAGTGACCAGAACCTTCCTACCAGGCTACATCTCTGTGCCAACTTCAGAGAAGATAGCCAAAAGGTGAAGCTACAAGGAAACTATCTCCCATGTGCTTATCATCTCAGGAGGGAACACAGTGAGACACAAGACACAGATGCCAATCCTAGATTTCCCCAAGGTTGCCCAGTAGCTCTGGGGTGATCCTATGCAATTTCTAAAACCTAGAGTGGGTAATTCTGAGTAGCCATATTTTAATTGCTAGTAAGAATTGTATCTTTAAAAACCCCGAATGTGAGCTGTTACTAATTAGTCATATTTGCTGGGTTTAATTGCAAGGAATGCCACCAGACAAAAATAATTAAAATGCATTATTTATTTTCACTGGAAATTTCTCATGGTCTATGGTTCTCCATACTGTTTTACACAGGGAGCATGGTCAAGCATGCTTTGGAGGGTTTTTCAATATTTACCTTTGTTCTCATGACTGATAGATGATAGTCAGGTATCCCACACAATTTTTAAATGAGTTTTTATATTTTGAGATCATTATACCTGTTTACATCATCCCCCCCCCTCCATCTCTTCCTTCTGACTCTCCTCCCATGACCTCCCAGATTCGTGCATGTATTTTGGGGCGACCACTTTGGATTGGATAATTTATAAGGAGCTCACCTCTGGAGAAAACTGATTCTTCTACTCTCAGCAGCCATTTGACTGTCACTCTTTATCTAAGGATAGGTCCTTGAGAAATTTCCCCCACCCCATTGGCATGTCATTGTACAAGTCCTGTTTAGGCAAACATATTGTTAACATTTTATGTAGTGTCCCTCTCATATCTTGAAGACATTATCTTGAAGTAGGGATTCTGATCCCTCTGACTCTTAAAATCTTTCTGCCTCTTTTTCTGTGATGCTTTCTGAGTCTTAAGTAGAGAGGTATGTTGTATATTTACTACTTCTGCCGGCACACTCCATGGCTGGCTCCTCATGGCTAGCAAGACCATACACCCAGAGAAGAAATTGTTCTCATCCTTCTAAATCGGCATAACGTCGAACTGTATTTTAGACATCTGTCCTTTTACAGGTGTAGCTCTTACCTGTCATCAAGGAAGCTTCTTTTTGCAGCAGATGCTGGTTACTACGGAGACGCACAACTGGTCAAAATGCAGTCAAGGCAACATACTCCCTCACAAGAAAACTTAGACGTTCTGTTGTTTGGATTTCATTGTGATTGTTTTACATGCTTTCCCATCTGTGGTTTTGTTTTCACTCTTCTCTTTACTTCCCATATCACCACATCTAATTTTCTACAACGTCAATCTCAAACCTGCTATGTGAGCTGAGAGTTATCTGTTGCTCAGAAGTCTAGTCTCATCATGAAGCAATGATACTGATAGCTGTTTCTACAGTGTAGATGCTTGCCATTCTTACATTTCTGTGGCACCAAGTACCACCAGGTTGTCCTTTCCTGTCTCCTTGACTTAGTTGGGGTTCCTCATCCAGGGTGGCAGTTAGTTTCTCTTCAGGGAGTGCTCTTGCCTTCTGAATCATTCTTGAACTTGCTCCGAGTCCTTGTTTCTAGCAATTCAATATAATTTGGATGAAAGTCATGTCTGGTCACATTAAGCTCCAGTTTTATGCACTTTAGGCTCTTTCTTAATTTAGTTCCTGTGATTTTTAACCAGTGACAATGCAAGATCTTTTGGATTAGAGCAGAACGTGACCAAGTAGAGGTTAAGAAGAATACTGTCATTTCTATTCTATTACATGTCGCATTTTGTCTATACAAAGAGATGCGGTGTCTGGCTATGCTTGGGGATGTGGGAGTTGATGCATGGTTGGCTGGGAGAGTCACTGAATGAATGGTAGTCACAAGATGATGGAAGTCATTCCAGTTTCCATCTCCTTGGGAGCAAGGCAGCATGCCCCATTCCTCTTTGATGTATCCTGCTATGTTTTTGGCCCATGATATATAAGCCATGTGACATATAGGAAGCTGAGATGAGGTTCCTGCCCACCTGCCATGCCCCCTTCCCAGACTCTGCTTTTCACAGAGGCAGGGGGGTGAATCAGGATCTGGCTGCCCTAGTCCCCACATAACACCATCCTTTGCCAGCCTGTTCTTGAGTGCAGAGAATGAGTAAGAGAATATCTAGACCCAGGCACAGTGTGCACATATATGTTTCTAACACTTGGAAATGAGGCAGGAAGGACAAGAGCTAGAGGCAAGGATCAGCTAAATAGCAAGTCAGGGTCAACCTGGACTACTTAGGGTGTCACTATCTTAGAAGAAACAAAAGCAAAAGCAAAAGCAAAAAACCCACCAAAACCTCTTATACTAGTCCTAAGTAACAAGTAAGTCAGTAGTAATAAGTAAGTCAGAGTGCAGGTGTTGAGTGTGGGTCTCACTCTGGAAAACAGATTCTTACTAATCCACTTATTTTTGTCTGTGGATGATTCCAAAGAAAAAGCCTTCAGTTTTGACCTCAGCCTGACAACATCTGCTGGGTGTTTTGAACCTACAGGACTCTGACTCCTCTGACTCCCCAGTCTGAAACAGGCGGAAGATATTTTTTTTCCTAGACCATTTTGGCTTCATAGGTTCACATCAAGCTTTTCCCATTGCATATTTTCCCAATTAAATTCATCAAGCTGAAAAGTCCCTTTGTATAATAAGGGATCTCTACTTTCTCTAACTGCTTACTGGCTTTCAGCTACAAAGGCATTTTCTTTCTGTCTCCCTTCATTTGACTTCAAACACCCTTCGCTGAGCATTTTAATTATCCTAACAGAAAAGCAGGGCCACTGTTTTTCTACACCACGAAAATGTTTAAATCCTATAAACGTGTGTGTGTGCGTGTGTGTGTGTGTGTGTGTAAGCTGTAGCAAGAACCTTATCTCCTCCACCCCCACCCTGAAATCCCTTTAACAGTTCTCAGTCTAGCTGAGGGAAGATAGCAGTGTCCTTGGCTCCCTATAGTTGCCTGTAATTACCTTCAGGTGCAAAAGAATTCTTAATGCTTCGGATTCTTTTTCCACTGTATTGAAGTAAATAGACGTGATTTATTATTGAGAGCCCTGCTGCCAGGCTGGATTGGTGGGTGGGAGTTGACATTTGGGATATTGTGTAATGTATAATGAGGCTGAAATGAGGGGTTCGGATCCAGTCAGCATCACAGGCAATTTCCCTTGTAAGGCAAAATGCTTGCAAATTAAGTTGCATATCTTCAGGGATGGCATAAACTGTGGAAATATTGATTTTGATGCCGTGTTCCTTTGAAATTGTTTGGGATATGTATTCAGAAACAGATTTTCTCTGTGATGGAACCCTATATTTTCTGCCGGAGAGATATTTGAAAGACATCTTTCGTGAGGATTGTCTTGCAGATGTTATGGAAATAAAATCAATAGGGACTAATTTTCACTTGTCACTTTCTTTGAATATTGCCTGATGGGGCTGCAGACCAGCCACAAAATTAGGCTGCAGATCACTGCTCTCTGCCTCCCCATTCTGTGCTCTCCAGTACAGCTCTGCAGAATGCCTTTGCCCAGGGGAGACCCAATGGTAGGACTTGCTTGGAAATGGCAAGCTGCAAAGGACACTACTAGGCAAAGTGTCCAGGTGGGAGGCCTGGCTTGCACAGGCTGCCACAAACAATGAACCAGAGCCACTGTTTCTAAGAACAATGTTAGCAACTTGGACTGTGTGACTCTACCCGTAAATCACATTGAAACAGAGCCAATTTTCACAAAGCTGTAAGAGATAGTACACGCTCTAGCTGGCTTGCTCTGTGCTGCGATCTCTACCCTTGCCTGCCTCAAATGATTTTGGAAACTGCCTTTCTGATCACATGGAGTACACAAGTCAATGTTGTTGACGAAGCCTTTTCTGGCTTCTGCTAAAACTCACTTTTTTTTTACAAAAAAAAAAAACCTCACTTTTGGTCATCACTTTATTGTGTTGTTTTTCTCCATGGTGTTTACACATAAATTAGACCAACAGGTTGCTCTGCTTTGGACTTGAAATGTTCAGAGGCCTCCTGCAGATGGCACAGATTGGGAAGTTATGGAACTTCTGGGAAATGGTACCTAATTGTTAGACATAGGCCACATGTCTTGAAGGTTACTTCTACCTTTGATTCCAGTCTACAGCTTTCTGCTTCCTGATCCACCACAGTGTATTTTATTAGCAATTTATGCTCCTACTGACCAGAGCCATATCACCCACCATGCCTTCCCAACCAAGATGGGCTTTAGTCAAATTAAACCTCCCTTCTCTTAAGTTGCTTCCTTCAGGTATTCTGTCAGAGTAGCAAGAAAAAATATCTAAAACGACAGGCAATTTGCAGATTTCTCCTATGAGTATGCGTAGGTTCAATCTTAGGGACTAAACCCACTCCAAAGTCCTGGGGCAATAGCACTAGTGATGACTATGAAGAGCCATAGGTGCCTGGCAGACTTTGTAGGAAGGACTGGGTGAGGCTGAGTGATGAATATAAGCCTGAGTCTGTGCATCTTCTAGGAGTGGGTAAAATATCAACTCAAGGCAAAAACCATAAACTCTCCTCCTAGGGTGCAGAACAAAACAGCCTGTTATCTGTCTAAGAATACTGACAGACAAGTGGGACTGATCTTGAACTTCTGACCTCATAACTGTAATGTAATACAGTTGTCTTGGGCAAAACATGCTGGAGATTGAACATATGCTGGATAAACACTACCACTGAGCTGTATTGTGAGTAATCTTTCTATGCCATCTGGGGAACTCTGCCCTATCCCTAGCAAATAGTCACTCACTATAGTGGTCCCCACAGCTGAACAGAAAGCTCACCTATCTGGGCTTTCCATATACACATTCAAATGCAAGCTGTTATTTGTGCTTAAACTATGAGATTGTGTTTTCTGTCATTGTATTTTCCTTGGGAAACACTGAGTTCCAAACATGTATATTTGATAGCAGAAGCTCCATTCAAGCCTGTCACTTCCTTGATGGGGTAACCATGGCAATAAGGTCTCAGTCTTCTGAGCTTTTAGTTTATTGACTGTCTAATGTGACAGATTAAAGGCTTAAATGACATAAAAACAATGGAGAAACTTTAAAGTCAGAGAGAAGTCCTGGTCAAAGCTTCCTCTTGTGATTTATCTCTAGTACTGTAGCATCAAATGAAATTATCATCATCATCTTTATGAGACAGGTCTCTCTATGGCCTCAAACTTGAGTTTGATCCTCCTGCTGGTACTTCCCAAGTTCTGGGAATGTTGGTGTACCAACATTCCTGGCAAAACCTTATTTATTTATTTGATACATTATTTACATTTAAAATGTTCCTCCTTTCCAGATCTCCCCATTGGAACCTCCCTATTCCCTCCCCCTGCCTCTGCCTCTATGGGGGTACTCCCTCACCCACCCACCCACTCTAGGCTTCACTCCTTGGCATTCTCCTATACTGGGGGATCTAACACCCTCAGGCCCAAGGGCCTCTCCTCCCCCTGATGGCTAACCAGACCCTCCTCTGCCACATATGTGGCCAGCACCATGGGTCCCTTCATGTGTATTCTCTGGCTGGTGATCCAGTCTCCGAGAGCATTAGGAAGTTCGGCCAGTGGACACTGTTGCTCCTCCATGGGGCTGCCAACTCCCTCAGCTCCTTCAGTTCCTTCTCCAACTCCTTCATCTGGGACCTCACACTCAGCCCAATGGTTGCTGTGAAGTGACTCTTGGTTATTCCGAACTTTTGGGCTAATAACCACTTATCAGTGAGTACATATCCTGTTCATTCTTTTGTGACTGCATTACCTCGCTGAGGATGATATTTTCAAGTTCCATCCATTTGCCTAAGAATTTCATGCAGTCATTGTTTTTAATAGCTGAATAGTATTCCATTGTGTAAATGTACCACATTTTCTGTATCCATTCCTCTGTGGAGGGACATCTGGATTGTTTCCAGCTTCTGGCTATTATAAATTTGGCTGCTATGAACATAGTGGAACATGTGTCTTTATTACATGTTGGAGCATCTTCTGGGTATATGCCCAGGAATGGAATAGCTGGGTCCTCAGGTTATATTATGTTAATTTTTCTGAGGGTCTGCCAAACTGATTTCCAGACAGGTTGTATCAACTTGCATTCCCACCAGCAATGGAGGAGTGTTCCTCTTTCTCCACATCCTCGCCAACATCTGCTGTCACCTGAGTTTTTGATCTTAGCCATTCTGACTGGTATGAGGTGGAACCTCAGGGTTGTTTTGATTTACATTTCCCTGATGATTAAGGATGTTGAACATTTCTTTAGGTGCTTCTCAAGCCATTTGAGTTTTCTCAGTTGAGAAATCTCTATTTAGCTCTGTTCCCCATTTTTTGATAGGGTTCTTTGGATCTCTGGAGTCCAACTTTTGAGTTCTTTGTATATATTGGATATTAGCCCTCTATTGGACATAGGATTGGTAAAGATCTTTTCCCAATCTGTTGGTTGCCATTTTGTCCTATTTACAGTGTCTTTTGCCTTACAGAAGCTTTGTAATTTCATGAGGTCCCATGTGTCGATTCTTGAACTTAGAGCATATGCCATTGGTGTTCTGTTCAGGAACTTCTCCCCTGTGCCCATGTGTTCAAGACTCTTCCCCACTTTCTCTTCTATTAGATTCAGTGTATCTGGTTTTATGTGGATATCTTTGATCCACCTGGACTTGAGCTTTGTACAAGGAGATAGGAATGGATCAATTTGTAATCTTCTACATGTGGACCACCAGTTGAACCAGCACCATTAGTTGAAGATGCTGTCCTTTTTTCCACTGGATGGTTTTATCTCCTTTGTCAAGACAAAGTGATCACAAGTGTGTGGGTTCATTTCTGGACCTTCAGTTCTATTCCATTTATCTACCAGTCTGTCACTGAACCAATACCATGCAGTTGTTATCACTACTGCTCTGTAGTACTGCTGGAGGTCAGGTATGCTGATTCCCCCAGAAATCCTTTTATTGTTGAGAATAGTTTTTGCTATCCTGGGTTTTTTTTATTCCATATGAATTTGGGAATTGTTCTTTCTAAGTCTATGAAGAATTGAGTTGGAATTTTGATAGGGATTGCATTGAATCTGTAAATTGCTTTTGGCAGGATGGCCATTTTAACTATATTAATCCTGCCAATCCATGAGCATGGGAGATCTTTCCCTCTTCTGAAGTCTTCCTTGATTTCTTTCTTCAGAGACTTGAAGTTCTTGTCATACAGATTTTTCAGTTGTTTGGTTAGAGTCACACCAAGAAACTTTATATTGTTTGTGACAATTTTGAAGGGTGTCATTTCCCTAATTTCTTTCTCAGCCTGTTTATCCTTCCAGTATTGGAAGGCTACTGATTTGTTTGAGTTAATTTTATTTCCGGCCCATCTGCTGAAGTTGTTTATCAGTTGTAGGAGTTCTCTGGTGGAGTTTTTCAGGTCACTTAAGTATACTATCATATCATCTGCAAATAGTGATATTTTGATTTCTTCCTTTCCAATTGTATCCCATTGACCTCCTTTTGTTGTCTAAATGCTCTAGCTAGAACTTCAAGTACTATATTGAATAGATAGGGAGAGAGGGGGCAGCCTTGTCTAGTCCCTGATTTTAGTGGGATTGCTTCAAGTTTCTCTCAATTTAGTTTGATATTGGCTACTGGTTTGCTGTATATTGCTTTTACTATGTTTAGGTATGGGCCTTGAATTCCTGATCTTTCCAAGACTTATATCCTGAAGGGATGTTGAATTTTGTTAAGTGCTTTTTCAGCATCTAATGAAATCACCATGTGGTTTTTTTTCTTTGAGTTTGTTTATGTAGTGGATTACATTGACAGATTTCCAGCTAGTGAACCATCCCTGCATCCCTGGGATGAAGCCTACTTGATCGTGGTGAATGATCATTTTGATGTGTTCTTGGATTTGGTTTGCCAGAATTTTATTGAGTATTTTTGCATTAATATTCATAAGGGAAATTGGTCTGAAGTTTTCTATTATTCTTGTGTCTTTGTGAGGTTTTGGTATCAGTGTAACAGTGGCCTCATGGAATGAATTGGGTAGTGTTCTTTTTGTTTCTATTTTGGGGAATAGATTGAAGAGTACTGGTATTATGTCTTCTATGAATAGAAGAATAGAATTCTGCACTGAACCCATCTGGTCCTGGGCTTTTTTTGGTTGGGAGACTTTTAATGACTGCTTCTATTTTTTTAGGGGTTACAGGGACTGTTTAGATGGTTTATCTGATCCTGACTTAAATTTGGTATTTGGTATCTGTCTATAAAGCTGTCCATTTCAACCAGATTTTCCAATTTTGTTTTGTATAAGCTTCTATATTATGATGTGATGATTTTTTGAATTTCCTCAGAATCTGTTGTTATATCTCTCTTTTCATTTCTAATTTTGTTAATTTGCATACTGTCTCTGTGCCCTCTAGTTAGTCTGGCTAAGGATTTATCTATCTTATTGATTTTCTCAAAGAACCAGCTCCTGGTTATGTTGATTCTTTGTATAGTTTTTTAGTTTTCACTTGGTTGATTACAGCCCTTAATTTGATTATTTCCTGCCTTCTACTCATCTTGGGTGTATTAGCTTCTTTTTGTTCTAGAGCTTTCAGGTGTACTGTTAAGCTGCTAGTATATGCTCTCTCCAGTTTCTTTTTGGAGGCATTCAGAGCTATGAGTTTTGCTCTTAACACTGCTTTCATTGTGTCCCATAGGTTTGGGTATGTTGTACTTTCATTTTCATTAAATTCTAAGAAGTCTTTAATTTCTTTCTTTATTTCTTCTTTGACCAAGTTATCATTGAGTGAGTTCAGCTTCCATGTGTATGTGGGCTTTCTGTTGTTGTTGCCATTGAAGACCAGCCTTATTCTGTCATTATTGATTAGGAAGCATGAGATTTTCGCAATATTCTTATATCTGTTGAGGTTTGTTTTGTGACCAATTATATGATCAATTTTGGAGAAGGTACCATGAGGTGCTGAGAAGAAGGTATATTCTTTTGATGTAGGATGAAATGTTCTATAGATATCTGTTAAATCCATTTGGTTCATAACATCTGTTAGTTTCACTGTGTCTGTGTTTAATTTCTGTTTCCAAGAACTGTCCATTGATGAGAGTGGAGTGTTGAACTCTCCCAGTATTATTGTGTGAGGTGCATTGTGTGCTTTGAGCTTTAGTAAAGTTTCTTTATGAATGTTGGAACCCTTGCATTTGGGGCATAGATGTTCAGAATTGAGAGTTCTTCTTGGTAGATTTTTCCTTTGATGAGGATGAAGTGTCCTTCCTTATCTTTTTGGATGACTTTTGGTTGAAAGTCGATTTTATCCGATATTAGAATGGCTGCTCCAGACTGTTTCTTGGGGCCATTTGCCTGGAAAATCTTTTTCCTGCCCTTTACTCTAAGGTCGTGTTTGTCTTTAACACCGAGGTGCATTTCCTGGATGCAGCAAAATGCTGGGTCCTGTTAATGGATCTAGTCTGTCAGTCTATGTCTTTTTATTGGGGAATTGAGTCCATTGATGTTAAGAGATATTAAGGAATAGTGACTGCTGCTTCCTGTTTTTTTCGATGTTATTTTTATGTTTGTGTGGTTATCTTCTTTTGAGTTTGTTGAAAAATTACTTTCTTGCTATTTCTAGGGTGTAGTTTACCTCCTCGAGTTGTCATTTTCCATCTATTAGTCTTTGTAGGGCTGGGTTTGTGGAAACATACTGTGCAAATTTTGATTTGTCATAGAATATTTTGATTTCACCATCTATGTTTATTGAGAGTTTTGCTGTGCTGGCATTTGTGTTCTCTTAGAGTCTGTTTGAGATCTGCCCAGGATCTTCTAGCTGTCATAGTCTCTGGTGAGAAATCTGTTGTAATTCTGATAGGTCTGCCTTTATATGTTACTTGACCTTTTTCCCTTACTGCTTTTAATATTCTTTCCTTATTTTGTGTATTTGGTGTTTTGACTATAATGTGACAGGAGGAATTTCTTTTCTGGTCCACTCTATTTGGAATTCTGTAGGCTTCTTTCTATATTAATGTTTATCTCTTTCTTTGGGTTAGGGAAGTTTTCTTCTATAATTTTGTTGAAGATATTTACTGGTCCTTTAAGTTGGGAATCTTCACTCTCTTCTATACCTATTATCCTCAGGTTCTGTCTTCTCATTGTCTCTGTATCCTGGATATCCTGGATGTTTTGACTTACGAGCTTTTTGCATTTTGTGGTTTCTTTGACTGTTGGGTCCATGTTTTCTATGGTATCTTCCGCTCCTGAGATTCTCTCTTCCATCTCTGTATTCTGTTGGTGATGCTTGCATCTATGACTCCTGATTTCTTTCCTAGGTTTTCCAACTCCAGTGTTGTCTCTCTTTGTGATTTCTTTATTGCTTCTATTTCTGTTTTTAGTTCCTGGATGGTTTTGTTCATTTCCTTTGTCTGTTTGATTGTGTTTTCTTGTAATTCTTTAAGGGACTTTTGTGTTTTCTTTTTAAGGGCTTCTAGTTATTTACCTGTGTTCTCTTGTATTTCTTTAAGGAGTTATTTCTTTCTTTCTTAAAATCTTCTATCATCCTCATGAGATGTGATTTTAAGTCTGTGTCTTGCTTTTCTGGTGTATTGGGGTATCCAGGGCTTGCTGTGGTGGGAGAGCTGGGTTCTGATGATGCCAAGTAACCTTGGTTTCTGTTCCTTATGTTCTTGCCCTTGCCTTTTGCCATCTGGTTATCTCTGATGTTAGCTGGTCTTACTGTCTCTGACTGTGGCTTGTCCTTCCTGCAAGCTTCAGTGTCAATACTCCTTGAAGAGCAGTTCTCTCTGAGAGGAATTTGGGTTTGGAGCTCTGGGGTGCAGACAGAAACAAGAAGGATCTAGTCCCTAGCTTTCCCTTGATTCCTGTGTCCTGATGGCTCTGCAAGGGTCCCTCTTGGTCCAGTGAATTTGAAAAGAAGTGATGGTCTTGCCTGTGCTTGAAGGTGTGTCAGCACTCTTGGGATACCAGTTCTCTCCTGACACTATTTGTGTATGAAGCCCTGTGTCGCAGGATCAGCTCACCGGCCACCAAAAGAAACCAGAAGTGCACTCCTCAGTCCCTATGTTCTGGGTATTCCAGCTGGGTCCCTCTGAGCAGACAGGCTTTTCCACACTCCTGGCAGGCTAGCTTTCTCCTGGCACTATTTGGCTATGGAGCCCTGGTGGCCCAGGCAGAGGTCTCCCGCCACAGATGGAAACCGGAAGGCCCTGGCAAAATTTTATGATGTAGATTTGAAGTCTGGTCCCATTTCTATATGAATGACTGCAGCTAGATAGTATGGTAATGATGCCTGATCCTTTCTCTAACAGTAGCATTTCTGATCAGAACTTTAAAACTACAGAGAGTGTCAGTGTCCCAAAGTCTCGAAATGAAGATACAGAAGTTAAATGTAGCACTGAGGAAGCAGAATTGAGCCTTCTGACTCTACATCCTTCCATGGGGCTTTACCACATAACTATTGAAAAATAGCTGATTCTTTGAGCCCAGGAACACATGTATCCCGTGGAAGAACTCAGAGTTTCTGTCACCAGACAGCATGAACACAGAACTCAACACCAGAGCTGATAAATGGTAGTCTCGGATGGACTCCAGGATTAAGCCTGGCTTCGTTCTCTATTTCTGTTATGCTTTTTCTTTATCTCATCTACTGCCCTAAGGAAACCCAGGATACAGAGTCCTCTAGAATTCCTTAGTTGCTTATTTGCATAAACCTAACTTTAGAATTAAGTGTGTCTTTTTTAATATTTCTATCTTTGTAGAGCCAACAATAACAACAACAACAAAACGACCTAATTTGCTGATCTATAATAAATTAAACTGGTCCAAACCAACCCAACAGACAGTTTATACAGAAAACAAAAGAAGAGTTTTTGGTAACAGATGGGAGTGCAGGGGCAATGTTTGCTCCTCACTTCTCTTCACTTATCTGAAAGAGGAGAAGCCAGGTACCCAGACTTTCCCTCTCAAGTGGAGAGGAGGTGACCAGGTCAATCCAGGCTAAGGGTTTCTTCCCATTCTGCTGGAAGGACAAAACACTTTTTGTTGTTTATTTGATGCTTACAGTTGAACTTTCAATACAGTCAAAGCTTTCCTGAGGGCTTCAAATCTCAGTAACACTGTGCATTTGAACTCAATGAGTATTCTTCTGCAAAGTGCTCCCAAGAGTGTGTTTAGGGCTGAGGTCAATGTCTCCAACCCCAACTTCCCCTCACTAAAACATACTAGGAGAGTGTGAGATTTGACATTTTTCAGTGTTTGTAATTTGACATACTTGCTGCTTTTGTCTGTGAATACTAGCTCACTGGTTTTATTTTGTACTTTATCTTTTTCCCAATCAATAAAGTTGTATTACTGGTGCTTAAGATACTACAGTGGATACTGAGGCCAGCAGACAGTACACGCTAATCAATTTTTAATTATGGCTTTAATTTTATATGATATCATTTAATTTTATTGGATATATTAAAGTAAAGCTGTCAGATCAGAGAATCTATTGTCTAGGCCTGGGATAGGGAGCATCTGCCAGAGCTGCATGTGGCATGTGATATCTTGAAGATGCTCACAAAATATGGGCTTCATGATGTGCAACGTACATGCTGTGTTTGTCAGTGGAATCTGTGCCCAAGTATCTGGAAAGACCTCCTTACTGACAGCATCCTAGTCACCAGCACTGCCTTGTAGAGCCGCTATGAGACCACATGAATGGTGGTTTGCATACCGTGAGTCTGGAACAAAGATCACTTACAAATGTCTTGATTACCTCAGTTAAGTATTTTTTCACTCTCTGAACCTCAGATTGTGCATTGGTTTTTTAAAAACGAAGATTTTATTATTGTCTACTTTTTAAAGAAATGTAAATGGGCAGTTCAACCTAGGCTGTGATTGTCTCATTAACCCCCTACTACCAAGAATGAGAGAGAGAGAGAGAGAGAGAGAGGTGGTGCCTTGCTTACAGCTCTCACATGCTACCTTAACTTCTGTTCGATTTGCCTGTTGGCAGCTTTCATGTTAGAACCACCTTACCTTCATCTTCAGAAGCTAGAGACAGGTTTGTGGCACTCAAGAAAACATCCATGACCACTATCAGGCTGAAGCAATGGCTATTGAAAACTGACCTTATGTGACTTTCTCTCCATGGTCCAGCTTCCTCTGTTTCTTATGAGGTCCTACTGGGTGTGTTTTTCTAGTAATCCTCTTGCATAGACCTTAACTTGGGATAAATGAATAAAAGCACAAGACAGAGAAAAAGAGCTAGGAGACAGATCCTGCCATGGACTGAGAGAAATCCTTATCTGACCACAAGTAGAAGGGTAGAGGATTTTTATACCAAGTCTTCATCAATTGTCGTGTGTGTGTGTGTGTGTGTGTGTGTGTGTGTGTGTGTATCAAACCTTAAAGCCACTGGATACAGAACCAAGTGGGAAAAAACCAGCATCAAGATAGCACCTGATTGACTACTAAAAATGGTGTTGTCATCGAGAATCTGTATTCCAGTGGCAAAATTCCTTGCCTGAATTTCCAGAGCTGGTCACAAAAGCCACATGTCATCAACCATTAATCAAACCGAAAGGGTTCACCTGAATAGCAATCAGGATGCATAACTTCCTGAAGAGGAATAGAAATGGAGTAACCAACTACATCAATGCATCTGGCATTTCAAAATGGCAGGGAAACGTGAACAGTTGCTCACTGTCTGAGTTTCAACTGTTTCATGTCCACTAGGCAGTGGGAACATGCTACTCTGATTCAGAAATCTGGAGCATCTTTCTTCAAGAGGCTTTCAGCATTCGTTTTTTAGCAGACCTAAGGCTTGCCTGAAAGACATCAAACACTAGGAACTCAGGATGCTCCCTTGTGCCTGTTGACCTCCCTAGATCTGCCCCACACATCACCACATCCAGGAAGACTCGTAAGCAGGAGTCATTTTCTTTCATCCTCTTTTCTAACCTTACTTGTATCCTTCTTGTGGGGCTTGCCTCCTGCTTTCATTTAACACAGTATATGAGTGTACAACTCAAATGAAATGTATTAATCCATCTGTCCTGCTTAGTTGTCACTTGAAAATAGGAACTCTCAGTTAAGGAATTGTCTCCAACTGATTGCCCTGTAGTTAAGTCTGTGGGTATTTTCTTGATTAACGATTGGTGTAAGAAGGCCTATTCCTAGGGAGGAAAGTGTTTATGTGGCTTACACATCCTAGTCACAGTTGATCATTGACGGAAGCCAGAACAGGAACTTCAGCAGGAGCAGAGGCATGAGGCATGAAGGAGTGCTTTTATTTATTTATTTTTAAATTGGATATTTACTTTATTTACATTTCAAATGTTTCCCTTTTCCAGGTCTCCCCTTCGGAACTCCCCTATCCTATTCCTCCTCCCCCTGCCTCTATGAGAGTGCTCCCCCATCCACCCACCCACTCCCATCTTCCTTCCCTAGCATTCCCCTATAGTGGGCCATTGAACATCCTCAGGCAGAAGAGCCTCAAAGGAGTGATTCTTACTGGTTTGCTCTGTGTGGCTTTCTCAACCTGCTTCCTTATACAACCCAGAACCACCTGCCCAAGGATAGCACTCCTCATGATGGGATGTGCAAACTAGTACACCATCCATTCATTCACTAATTACAGAGTGCATCATATGGTCAGTGTGCCACCCATCCATCTCATAGTCTTACTAGGTTTATTAAGATCCTGTTAATGTGTCTATGTTCCTTTAAGCACAGTGTGGCTGGCAGTCTCTTGAGGGAAGGGTCCTAGATAAGTAGTTCTTGGCAATGACAGAAGAAGCTTAATGGAAGTGACAGTCCTTGAACAAGGAGTATTGAAAATGCTGGGACCTGAAGCTAAGAGATGGTTTAGGAAGAGAAGAGATGGCCATTGATATGGGCAGAAGAATAAACCAAGGAGAGGTGTGTTGTGAGAAATATTTAAAAGGCGATCCAGCATGTTCCTGTGGTAGTCACGGCAACTGGTGGGCCATAGGTGATCTCACTCGCAAGGTCTCTCATCCTGCCAACTCTCTGGCCCCACGGGGCCACAGGGCTTCTGCTGGGCCATCTCACTCATTGACCCTCTGCCCGCCATCTCTCCAGCCCTCCCACCCCCAGTTCTTCTTCTCGATACTACGCAACACCCTATGCACCCATGGTCAGCCATCACAACACCCATGTAAAAACAAGACTCTTAATACTTATACTTAACCAATTAGACTTATGTATCAATAAAGTCTCAATTTACAAGATGCCAAAACAATAATTTCAGAACCAATTGATAATGATAAAAGCTTTATCTCAATTTTCTAACCTTGTGATATCATAACTGGTAGTGGTTGGTTACCACTATGCTGGTTTACATCTGCTGCCATCTTCCTTCTTCCCTTCTCCCCTGAGATGCTCCCTGTCTCTGCCACTCTTAGCTCTGCCTCCCTTTTCCCTGTCCAATCACAGGTCTCCTCTGCACTAAGGTAATTGGACAGGGAAAATCCTGCAACAGAGGTGGAGACAGTGGTGAGAAATGTCCTCAAACAGGGAAGATAATGGTTCACTGGACAAGGTGGAAGCCAATAGACAAAAAGGACACTGCCTTAATCAGGTTGCTGTGACAAAACACCATGGCCAAAAACAAGATGGAAAGGAGTTTATTTGGACTACTTCCACATCAGAGTTCATCACTAAAGGAAATCAGGGCAGGAACTCAAACAGGGTAGGAACTGATGTAGAGGATGACTGCCTTGTTCCATGTGGCTTGCTCTGCCTGCTTTCTTATAGAACCCATGACCACCATTCTAGGGATAGCACCAGCCAGAATGGGCTGGGCCCTTCTCCATCAATCACTTAGTAAGAAAATACCCTGCAAGCTTACCTATGTCTTGATTTTATGGAGGCGTTTTTTCATTTGAAGCTTCTTCCTCTCTGATGATTCTAGTTTGTGTCAAGTTGACATAAAACTAGCCAGCACAGTTAGGATGGTGGAAAGAGACAATACTGCAGGACCTTGTGGGCAGGAATCAGGCTTAGATTTCCTATGGTAAGCAGTCATTCTAGGGCAATCTATTTGTGCTTTGTGTAAAGTATGGGATGTCGCTCTATGATAGAAAGCTTGACAAGGGTCTGTGTTCCATTCAAATTAATTGACAAATCAGGCCTGTCTGGAGTATCCAAGAATGTGTATGCACCTATCTGGAGGATTTTAAGAGGTATGGGCCAGCAGGCAAGGACCTGTCATAAAAGAAAAAGGCAACTTAATTCTGGCTGACTGCATTCTCTTGGCCAAAGCTTTATTACCCTTCAGTCCTTTGAGCTAAAATCAAGTATAGTCTTTTGGATAAAGTCTGAGCTGAGACATGACATCCACCATCAGAAGGCTTATTTCTTGGAAGGCTTTTGCCCCTACCTCTGCCTGGACAGTTCATTGTCCCCACACAGCCCTTCGTGCTGGATCTCCACACTCACAGAATAACCTGACTTTTCTCCTGTTGTCTCATCTAATGTCACATGAGCTCTTACACCAAGTATAGACAAGACTAACACTTACTCAGAAGATACAAACTCAAATGCCTGTGCAGGGCTATCAGAGGAATGTAGGTGGGTAAAGGAATCCAAACAGGACCAGTGTAGTCCAGAAAGGGAAATCTGGCAGCTGGAGTCAGCTGTTGACTATTCACATACCTCAACCCAGAACTAGCAAGACCTGACTCTGTGTAAAAAGCACCAAATCTACATTACAGCAGTGTCAAGGTGCAAATATTGATATTGAACTAACATTTTGACATAGCATAGGTATAATATGTTTAGTGGCACAATAATAATATGAACATTGGAGTTCCCAAGTGACTTAGCAACATTATGGGGCAGCTTCAAGAATATGTGTTCTGTGAGTTGGTATCTACTGTGGGTAGACTTATCTATGATGCAATTGGTTTTGAGTCACCTTTGTGTGTGCAGGCAACCAGTTTCCCATACTCCTGCAAGAATCCCCAGTAAACCCACTGGTTCACTAAGCTTCACTTGTGTCTGTTGATGCCCTATCTGAGGTAAATAGATATTTGTGTATGGCTCCCCAGAAAAAGCCACACACCAGAGCTCATCACAGTTGGGGTGTAATTAGAAAAGATGCAGCTTATCTTTGAGCAGCATATTTTGTTCCCAGACCATTCTTGTCTCTACTTTATGGCTACCATGACATTGACAGTTCTGTTTTTCCACACCCTTGCACAGTGATGCCCTGGGATCCATCATCAGCCAGCCAGTCCAGTGAAGCCAGCCATATCAATTCTGAGGAAATAACTGTATCCTAAGCCTGTTCTGCTAGGGACTAAGTCATAAATTAATCTGTGAAAACAAGTAGCATTGTCACCATTCAGCCCTATTAACGAAACTACCAGATGGAGACCAAGCCTTGAATACATGATTCACTGGAGCCATTTTATAACTAAACCACAACAAAGACCAAACTCAGGTTCTATTACCCTTGTGTTTGAACACACTTCCATAGATGGGTGAAAACGTTTCTCTGTTACAGGGTTATTTTACATGGAAAGGAGATACTAGGTAAAGCAAGTTAGGTGGTTGGGGCACAAAACTGAAGAATAGCAATTGTGAGGGGAAACATCCCCTTCCATTTGCACCCCAATAGCAGTGCTAGCTCATGCTTTGGTCCCAAGCAGGGCAGTAGAGCAAAGATGGGGCTTAGCCCTGAGCTAGGCTCACAGGGAAGACTTAATTACTGTTATCAGTGTTGTGGGTCTCATAAATAGCCTTTAGGGTTCTGTAGTTTGAGCTTTAAAATAAGAAGAGTAAGTTCAGCAGGCCGGAGAGCAGAGGAAGAAAGCAACTGTACAGACATTGTGGGATGAAGCCCCAGCAGCTGCCGTAGATGCCTGCTAACTGTCCTCTGGATCAATATAATGTTATCTCCATCTGATCAGCCTTACAGAATCGGCTGTTCCCATCATGCATCTGACACATGACATTTGTGAAACCATACATAAAGAGTACAGGAAAGAACAATCCTGTACAAGAAAAGAACTTTGGGAGGAATCATCATCCCTGACTTTAAGCTGTGCTACAGAGCAATAGTGATAAAAACTGCGTGGGATTGGTACAGAAATAGACACATTGATCAATGGAATAGAATTGAAGACCCCAAAATAAACCTATGGACACTTGATTTTGATAAAGAAGCCAAAACTGTACAATGGACAAACTAAACAAGAAGGAAGGAACAAGCAAGGAAGCGTGAATCCCACTTAGAATGGGGAATAGAATAGTCAAAAGAGGCAGATGGAGAGAGGGACCTGGGAGGGAGTGGATATGGGGAGAGCAATGAGGGTTTGAGAATCAGGTGTGGGGAGGAACAGGAGAGATGGCCAAATGGCCATGAGAACTGCAACTAACAGGGTTGGGGAGCAGGCATCTCCAGGATGAGACAAAGACCTGAGATAAAGGAGATGTCAAAGAATCAATGGGGGTGACCTTAGCTGTGACTTATAGCATTGAGAATATGGACCCTGAAGAGACCACCTCCTGTAGCCAGGCAGGAACTGACATGGAGCGGTAAGGACACCAACCCACCCACAAAAATTATCCAGTCTACAAGAAATACAGGCATGGGGAATGGACCAGAGACTGAGGGACTGGCCAACCAACAACTGGTCCAACTTGAGACCCATTGCATGGGCAAGCACCAATCCCTAACACTATTAATAATACCTTTATGCTTGCAGACAGGAGCAAGTTGTCCTCTGAAAGGCTCCACCCAGCAGCTGACTCAGACAGATACAGACACGCACAGCCAAACAGTGGGTGGAGCTTGGAGACTCTTATGGAAGAATAGGAGGAAGGATTGTGGGCCCAAAGGAATGGAAACTCCACAGGAAGACCAACAGTGTCAACTAACCTGGACCCTTGGTGTTCCCAGAGTCTGAACCACCAACCAAAGAACATACTCCTGCTGGACCTAGGCCCTCTGCACATATGTAGCAGATATGCAACTTGGCCTTCATGTGGCCTGAAACAACTGGAATGGGGGCTATCCCAAATGCTGTTGCCTGCATGTAGAATATGTTCTTCTAGCTGGGCTGCCGTGTCTGTCTTCAATGGGAGAAGAAGCGTCTAGCCTTGCAGAGACTTGATGTGCCAGAGTGGAGGATATGAGAGGGCACTTGCTCAGAGGGGAAGGAGAGAGGGGGATAGGGGAAGAATTGTGGGAGGGGTGACTAGGAGGGAGACTGTGAGTGGGATGTGAAGTGAATAGGTAAAAATATAAAATTAAAGACAAAAACGAAAACAAGACAGAAGAACACAGGAAAGTACACCCTACTTTGGGGGTCCTCTGCTGTCACCTGACTTGGCTCATAAATGATCTTTTCCTTATTAAGATTGCCCATAAGATAACCTATCCAAACCTCTCTTACAAACAACGCTGGTAACCCCAGGAGGGGGTACATTTTCACTGTGCAGCAATCTCTCTCTCTCTCTCTCTCTCTCTCTCTCTCTCTCTCTCTCTCTGTCTCTCAGATTCTTACCTTTGCTTGACTCAGAATTCGTTTTCTGCTGATAATGAGATCAGAAACACTGGCAAATTCTCAATCTTCAGACTCTATCTTGAGACCACTTCAGCATCTCATCAATGGCAACAGTTTGGGGACAGTTTCTATTCTCTCTTGGTCTCTCTTTGTCTCTCTCTCTCTCTCTCTCTCTCTCTCTCTCTCTCTCTCTCTGTGTCTCTCTCTCTCCTTTCTCTCTCCTTTTCTGTCTTTTGTTCTATCTCTCTGCTTAAGTTGTTGTTACTTTAATCTATGAAATAAACAGTGTACATATAAGAAATGGAACCTATAACTTTCATTGTGTACCTAAGGAACAGGAGTGTTAGATTCAAAGAAAGATGGACTAGCAGATTTCTACACAGAAGTTAGAAGGTTGGGGTCTTGGGGCTCTGGACAGAAGAGAGGTAGCAGAGGTTTGGGAAGCCAGTACATCCACTGAGCGAGGGCTGTCTTGTAAGCAGATAAAGTTAAATGGAACAGACATCTGTGTTCACCTCCAGCTTTGAAAGGCTTCAGGTCTTATCTCTTCTTTCTCTGGAAAGTTCCTTCATAAGCAGAGTGAGGAGAGGGTGTCACAAGAGCCTTTGTCTAAGTTTGGTGGTTGCTTTAATGTTGTATATAGTAGATTTCATTTTTGTTTTGTTTTAAATCAAATTTCTAAAACAAATTTGTGTGTGATGCTTGTGTGTCTGGTGTATGAGCATGTTTGTGAGTGTGCAGGTACATGCCCATGTGGAGGCCAGAGCAGGCCATCAGATGATTTCCTCTGTGGCTTCCTACCTTAGTGTCTTGAGACAGAGTCTCTCATGGAACCAGAATCTCACCATTTCAGTCAGGCTGGTCAATAAGCAGGCTCTCAGGGGCTCTGCCCACTAATGCTAGGGTTGCAGCACTCACAGCTATGCCTGGCTTTTTACATGGGTGCAGGGATATTGGTACTCAGGACCTTACTGCTTGTACAATTGCTCTTATCCATCCAAGCCATCTTCCCCAGTGTTAGGCTTGGATCTCTTATTAAACAGAGATTTCGGATCTATTTCTGTCATCTACAGGAATCTGCACTTTCTCTCAATAGCCAACTCAAAATGCACCAAAGAAATGAATTTGGGATGGACATTTTGCTCTCCTGCAGGAGTCTGTATGACTGCATGGAAGAGTTGAGATAAGACTACTTGGTATAATGCCTGACCCACAGTAGGAACACACAAAGACCGTTTCCAACACTTTGAGCAGCCATATGCCTCCTGCCTCTCTCAAACACTGACCTTGGCCAAGCATTGTGAGTGGTTGGAAGTGCCTGCCAGGGATGGCTCCTTTAGTGGAGCCCTGCCAGCTTTGACAATGCTACTGGGATGTGTTCTTCAGTCTGAAAAACAGCTCAGAGTGATAAGCATCCCTGCCCAATTTTTGGCAGTTGATGTACAATGCTGACTTGAATACAGCTAATTTTGAAAGGAAAGGATTGTATAAGGAATTTTTTCCTCCCTTAGAAAATTCTAGATGGGAGCCAAGACCCTGTTGCTTAACTAACATGTTGGTGCTGCATGGAATCCAGGTGGTAGGCACACACTCATAATATCTATGGTCATTACTGCTGATCTCCATTGCTAGGCCACCCTCTGCCTACACCAGCATGCCCAGTTCACAGTGCTTGGCACAGCCCTAGAAAAGCAAGTTCATGTTGATCATTTACTTTCATGTTGTTGTGGCCAAATACCTTCTAGATGCAACTTGTTTGTAAAGTTTGTATGGTGTAAGGTGTGTGTGTGCGCATGTGTTGCACAAACTTAATTGTGTGGGTTGTATTCACATGTGCTTGTAGGTGAATTTGTACAGACAACAGTGTGTTTATGTGGAGGCCAGAGATTGGTATTAGATGTCTTTACCCAACTACTATTTACCATTTTAAAAGTTTGGATTTATTTATTTTATGTTTTGAGTGTTTTGCCAGCATGTATGTGTACCATGTGTGTGCCTGATGCTTGTGGAAGTTGTAAGATACTCTGGAGTTATAGATGGATGTAAGGTGCTAGGAACTAAACACAGATCTTCTGCAACTGAGTAGTAAATGCTCTTAACTGCTGAGCCATCTCTCTAGCCCCTCTACTTTTATGTCTTAGGACAGGGTTTCTCAATGGGCATGAAGCTTGTCAATATGTCCAGACTGGCCAATGATTTCTCAGAATCCATTTATCTCTGCCCCTGCCCTATGCTGAGTTTACAGGCGTATGTCACTGTGCCTGGCTTTTAAAAACAGATTCTGGAGATTTGAACTTCTGTATTCATGTTTGCATAGCAGATGCATTGCATCTCCCAGCCCTGTGATAATCAATTTTTAAGGAGAAAGGACCTCTAAGGATGCTAACCACCATGGTAGAGAAGGCATGGCTGTCAGAGTGGATCAGTCTGTGACAACAAGGGCTTGTCACCAAAGCATCCTCACATTTTGGTGGACAGGAAAGCAGTTAGTTATAGGCAGTTATGAATCACCTTCTATGGGGAACTAAGTTAACTAGGTTCTAGGTTCATAATCACCTTCCTACCATAGGTGCTAGGAAATGAACTTGATCCTCTAGAAGAGCAGCAAGCAAATTAGCTCTGAGGCATCTCTCCACTTCCAACTTTATAGATCTCAGTATGAGCAAAGTAGCTAGATGGTATAATAACTAGGCAACAAAAACCTGTTGATTAAAATTTCAAAATATGCTGAGAAGTGGGGCCATTCTGGGTAACCCACATTTCACCAGCTCTCTGAAAGGTTCCACTGCTTCCTAAATCGGTGCCATCAGATGAGAAGCAAGTGTTCAAACATACAAGCATTAAAACCCAAATGGGCCCTGTGTTAGGAACAAGGGATGTGTAAGGAAGAAAATGGCACAGCCACAATATGGAAGAAGCCACTAAGGGAGTAAAGCCAGGGTAGTCCAACACTCGCTGTTGAATGACTCGCTGTTGAAGTAGATGTGTGCATGCATTCATGGCTTTCCTGACTGGTTAAACTCCTTGAGGCAAGCAGCCACTCTATACAACTTTAAGAGAGAGAGTGTGTGTGTGTGTGTGTGTGTGTGTGTGTGTGTGTGTGTGTGTGCATGTGTGTGCAGGTGCCACAAAAGCAAGAAGACATCAGATGCCCTGGAGCTGGAGTTACAGGCATTTATGAACCACCTAGCATGGGTGCTAGGAAGCACATTTGATGTCTACAAGAACAGCAAGTGAATTGAGCCACCTCCAACTTTATAGATGTTGGCATGAGCACAGAGAAGGGATGACATGATGGCTATGCAATGAAAACCTGGTGATTAAATTTTCAAGCACCCCACAGTGGAAGCAATCCCAGATCTAGAAATCACGAGGACCAGATGAAGGACACCTTATTAAAAGAAACTGGCCTTTCCCGGAAGATTTGCCACATGATCTGTGAAAATCATTACCTCTCCTTTAGGTTAGAGAATCAGCTTAGCTATCCAGAAAGGTGTGAATAATGAAAGCATGAGGTGTGTGTGTATGTGTGTCTTTATGCATGTGTGTCTGTCTGTATGTATGTATGGAGTGTGCATGTGTATGCATGTGTATATGTGTGTTTGTGCGCCTTTTTGTATGTATATATGTATGTGTGTATGTGCGCATTTGTATGTGTGTGCATGTGTGTATACATGTGTGTGTGTTTGTGTGTCTTTCTGAATGTTTATAAGTATGCATGCATTTGAATGTGTGTGTAGGTATGTATACGTGTATGTGTGTGTGTGTTTGTGTGTCTTTATGTATGTATGTGTGCATGTGTATACGTGTGCACATGTGTATGCATGTGTGTCTATATGTGTTTGTGTATCTCTATGTATGTATATATGTATGTGTGCATGTGCATGTATGTGTGTTTGTGTGTGTTTATGTATGAATGTGTGTGTGCATGTGTATGTGTGTGCATGTATATATGCATATGTGTGTATGTGTGCTTGTTTGTGAGCATCTATATGTACACATGATATTTTCTTCAGCCATAAAGAACACTGAGCTGCCATTTTCAGGAAAATGTCATCTGTGAATCTTAGATTCACTTGTGGATATTGGATTTTATATAATAAATAAAACCATATATAAAACAACAAGACATATATAACATAAAATAAAAGTAATAGGATATAAAGGAAAGAAGAGAACTCATGGGAGAAAAAGAAGAGAACAGGAAAGGTGTGAGAGCAGGCTGGCTAGTTTTATGTCAATTTGACCAGATTTGAGTCATTTTGGAAGAGGGAGCCTCAATTAAGAAAATACCCTCATCAGACTGGCCTGTAGGCAAATAGACGATGAATTTTCTAGACCAGCGATTAGCGTGGGAGGATGCAGATCATTCTAGGCAATGCTACCCTGGAAAGTTTGTCTTGGGAGCTATAAGAAAGCAGGCTGAGTAAAAAGCCAACCATGAAGCAAGCAGCATTCCTCCATGATTTCTGCATCAACTCCTGTCTTATTTGAGTTTTTACCTTGATGTCCCTTAGTGATGACCTTAAAGGCTATCAGGTAAAATAAACCCTTTCCTTCTCAAATTGCATTTGGTTATGGTATTTAATCACAGCAATAGAAATCCTAAAAAGTGAGGTGGGGAAGGGGCATGGTCCAGGTACACTGTGCACCTGTATGGAGATGTCCTTACAAAGCCATTACTATGTAAAATGACTGTGGGCCAATGAAAAGTCAGTGGAGGTGATAATGACCTTCTGGACCGGAGCCACTGGCAAACAGAACTGGTCTCCCAAAGTGGGGATTAAAACCATGGTGGGATTTATTAAACATTTGTACAAATTCTCTTGCTGAGGAAGCTGTGTCTCTCCTGGGGCTTGTTCAGAATGGCTAGCAAAGTGGTAATGGCCTAGTCATCCTGCAGGCAGCTGTGGCTGAACAGCACACAGCAGGGAAGCTAGCCGATCAGCAATGACCTTCTGGCTGGGCAAGGGCCAATGTATTCAGTTCCCAGAACTTTACATAGGTCTCTTGTATCAGAACTTCGGGCGAGTTCCCAAAACCACAGCCTACTTTGGAGGTTGGGAGGGAGGCCAGGTTCATGGGCATCGTCTATCAAGACAAGGTTGTAAAGCAAGTCTGCTGGCTTCATACTACATAGGAAGGAAGAGTGCAAAATTAAAACAAAAACCAGTGGCAGGCCCCAAAGGATAGTGAAGAATTGAGCACTTAGGAGCACATGAATGGACGCAGTTGAAATGACTGTAATAATTATTCCTTGAATTTATAAAACTTACATAACTCTGCATTTCATACATATTACCTCGTTAATCTCATTGTTTAATAATTTAAAATTGAGTTTCTGTGCATGTAGGTTTTCACTGAGGCTTCATAACCACTTTGGGCAATTTCCACAAGCCCACTGAGGCCTTGGCAGAGATATTATAAAGATTTATCCAATCCATCAAGCCAAAAAGTAGCACACAGAAAAAATTAACCCTTTTCACCCATTCCACTCACCAAACATCAGTTAACTCCACTCTCAAGTGATGCTGGCAGGTTTTGCTGTTTTTGCTCTTCCCTCTCTCCAGCTGAGGTGTTGGGGGTGGGACTTACATCCCACAGACGTCTTCAGGCAGATTCTAGTTCTTGACACCCATTTTTTGAGTGTAGCTCAAAAGAAAACTTAGCAAACACAATTATACTGCACATATAATAAATATATTTGATATTTTTATTTTAATTTTTTGCTACAGAAGTTCTTTTTCAAAAGCAAAAGAATTGGCAATACAGGTTTCATTAGGATCACAGACTAAGCCTCAGATTTGTCTTCCCAAAGATATGATGTAAGTTTGTTTGTTTGTTTACTCTGGATATTTAGGGATGATTTTTGTGTCTTGCCCTGTAATCCAGGCTGGCCTAGATTTCATTATGTAACCTAGTTCTCCTCAACATTTTTCTTTCTTTTCTTTTGTTCCTTTTCTTTTCTGTGTTCTTTATTATATATTGATTATTCACAATAGTGATTTTTGTTTTACTGTGGCATTTTCACTAATTCTCTCTCTCACACACACATACACATGTGTTTATGTTTATGTGTATGTGTATATGTATATGTGTACATGTATATGTGTATGTGTATAAGTATATGTGTATATGTGTGTATATGTATATGCGTATTTGTACATGTATATGTATGTGTATATGCGTCTGTGTATGTGTGTATATATATATATATATGTGTGTGTGTGTGTATGTATATGATGTATGTATTTTGTTCATATTCACCCCATTACCATCATGTCTTTTCCCACTCCTGCTGATCCCCTTTCTCTTCCCAACTAGTGCCTTTTGACATTCATGTCTATTTTGAAGTTTTATGAGCCAACAAATTTAACTCCTACTTATAGAAGGATGAACACTATGCCAGAAGCTACATCACTGTGGAAAAAATTCTCCTCCAACAATGATTAACTGCCTATAATCTTCACAAGAGAGTGAGGCCTTGTGAGTCCCTCCTCCTCAGGATGCTTAACGGCCTTCGATTGTATAAGCTGTGTGCTGGTAGTCACATAGTTGTGAATTTAATAGTGCCGCAGATGCACTATGCCTGGAAGACACTGTTACCCAACATGTCACCCCATCCTCTAGCTCTTACGTTTCTTCTGCAGTGTTCTCTGGGCTTCAGAGGACATCAGACAGATGTTCCCCTTAGAGCTGAGCTTTCCAACAGTCATTTGTTCTTAGTTTTTGACCAAGTTAGGAGCCCCTGCAGTTACTGTTGCTCCCTACAAAAAGAAGCTTCTCTGACCAAAGCTGATAGCCCCTCTAACCTACAGAGACAAACAACTATTTAGAAGGCTGTTTGATGCGTATATCATATCTATTTAGCAAAACAGCAGCAATAATTTCCCCACTAGGAGCTATCTCCTGCCTAGTTGTGTGATTTTGACCAGGTTTTGTAGTACCAGACAAGAATTCCCTCCTGGGGAGAAGGTCTCAATTCCGTTTAGAAAGCAGCTGCTTACCTTTGACTTAAGAGGCTCTCCAGTCCACGAGAATCTGCTTTGTCCATGGATATTTGGGTTGTGATGAGACTAGCAGAGGAAAGCTTTCCATCCCATGGATTCAGGAACCTGCACTGGTGGTCTCCTCCTTCCCCTTTTGGTTTCATCTGGACTCCTGACCCAATCATATGGGATGGTGCCGCCTACATGTTAACCTTTAGTTAACAGTTTCTGGAAATTTCCTCACAGACTCATCTGTCTATTCACTTCTCAATTCAGTCAAACTGGAGATCAGGGTCAGCCATCCTTATTCGACAGATATATGTGTTTTCTAGTTCTGTGCGTCTTTCTAACAAATTAGTGGAATCTGAGGGGGAATAAATACCCGTAAGTCAATGGCTTAGGACTGTCAGTGAAAACCCACTAGTTGTGATGATTGTCTCAAGTGAGGGTCAGTGTGTGAATGGGCATTTTACCTGTGGGATCAGATTCTGAGTCTAAGCAGGTGGTGTCAGGACTGAAATGAGTTACAGGGCAGCCCAGTGGTTTCTTCTGGAGACTGATTTGATGGGGGGTATATAGTGGTTTGGATGAGAATGGACCCCAAAGCTCATATTTTTAAATGCTTGGTCCCCAGTTAGTGAGACTGTTTGGGAAGGTTTAGGAGGTGTGACCTTGTTGGAGAAGGTGCGTAACTGGGGGTGGCCTATGAGGTTTCAAAATCCCATGTCAGGCCCATCATATTCTCTGTCTCTGTCTGCGTCTGTGTCTGTGTCTGTCTCTTTCTGTCTCTCTGTCTCTCTCTGTCTCTGTCTTGTCCCCCCCACCCCCCGGCTGTTGCCTGTAGTTGTAAAACTCTCAGCTAATGCTTCAGCACCATGCCTTTGTACTCCTGCCATGATGGATACAGACAAACTCTCTGAAACTGTAAGCAAGCCCCCAGTGAAATGCATTGTTTTATAAGTTGTCTTTGTCACAGTGTCTCCTCCCAGCAAAAGAATGGTAATAAAATAGAATAAATAAGTGCCCTCCAATATGTGTCTAAAGAAGCTATCTATATATGGTGTGATAACAGGAAACACTTTGCTGGGCAGTGGTGGCGCACGCCTTTAATCCCAGCAGTTGGGAGGCAGAGGCAGGTGGATTTCTGAGTTCAAGGCCAGCCTGGTCTACAGAGTGAGTTCCAGGACAGCCAGGGCTACACAGAGAAACCCTGTCTCGAAAAACCAAAAAAAAAAAAAAAAAACAAAACAAAACCAAAGAACCACAGGAAACACTTTAATATTTTTAAAGTCCACTAATGTCTTTGCAACATGTGTTGAGTAGTCGTTTCAACATGGCCCTGAAGTCACATGTGTCTGTAGAATACCCCTAGGAACAGTAATTCTGCATTCTTTTTTAAAATTTTGCCCCTTTCTATAGTTGATAAAGTGACTGACAGTTGCCAGGTGCTCAGCAGATGTCCACCTTCATGAAACCTCCTGACTTCAATAATAGCACCTGAGAGCGTGTGGCTTGGGCTACACATCCGGTTGAGAAGAGGGCATTTCTAGTGCACATTCCACAGCTTTTCAGGCCAAAGTTTGATTGAAAGTGGGCATTTGGGTGGACTTAGTAAGGGGAGGCAGCTGGATGGCAGTGTGCTATGTTGAAATATTATGAAATCCCGGCCGTGGGTTCTCTACCCACCTCAATGCTTTATGTTCCTGAATGAAAGACACACACAACCTTTACACTTTAATATACCTCTACTACCCCAATAGCTGGGCCACTGCCTAACCTCCACATGGTTAATCCTGCATTCCTACTTACTAATTCTGTTTTCTATCTTGGTTGCTCTAGACCCAGAGGGCTCCCCACCAGACTGCAGTCTGGACTGCGCTCTCCTGGCTTCTTCACTTGGTGGCCATGCCTCTCCATCCTGCACTATTCTCAGGCCTGGCGTCTCTCCTCTCCTCTCCTGCACACTCTCCCCACGTGGCAAATCTCTGCCTTCTTTTTCCTCCCAGTCCCAAGCCCAGAAATCCTAAAATCCTGCATCTGTCTGTCCTGGCCAGCTATTGGCTGCTGGCATCTTTATTTACCATTCAGAACCAATTGGGAGCAGGTTCCCAGATACTTGCAGACATTCTCAGACAAACAGGGTTTTTTTGGGGGGAAGAACATAGTATTCATAATACATGCAGCTACAGTAATCATGTAAGCTTTTTCCAGTAATGGCCAAATCAGAGTCCCAGGAGCAACTCTGGAGTCGGAAAGGCACGTTCTCACTGATTTCCCACTCCTTTCTGTGAGTCATTTTCAGACTGTTTCCAAGGATTTCAACTCCCTGGGACTTCACACTCCCATGATTCCAGCAGGTAGAGAGATTGGCAGGTGGAAGAACACAGGATGTGGCATTAGAGTCAGACCAGAAATAAATATAGGGAAGTATAGGTGGGCACAGGCAGTACCCACCACACCTGCCCAGAAGAACCAAATGACATACCTTGTCTGTAAGTCCTGCATTACATCTTTGCACCAGCATCATCGGGATTCGCCTCAATATCATGATTCATACCCAGGGGTTTCCCAACAGTGAAGTCTTCTTCCTAGGAAGAAGGTAGAACCCAGCTGGTAAGTTTGGTTGCATCTGATCTCTGCCTCTGCCTAGCCACTGGGAGGAACTGATATTCATTTTTAATGAGCCTCCATTCAGGGCAGTTGCCCAGAATATGAGGACCCCTTTTCCCGCTGTGAAGGTGCACATGTCCCCTCATAAACAGGAGCCATTTTCTTCACTAACTAGCAGAACACCATTAGACAAATACAGAGATGTGAATATATCCATATCTTTCAGAGAAAACTGTCATAAAGGTTCTAGACTATGTATGTATATCTGTGTATGAGTACACACACATACATGCACACACACAGAGGAGGTGGTGAGAGAGAATGTTCAAGCAGACTTTAAGTAGTCTTTGGCATTCAATGTCTTTTTTGTGAGTTTGGGGGGACTCTTGCTACTTCATTTGCTACTTTCTCAACCAATCTCGAAAACAAAGGTCTGTGTCATTTCCCAGCTGCTGACTACTAGAATAAGCCCACTTCAAGGACATTGAGCAGGATAAGGCTGGAGACCATCCAGATTAACCCAGCAGGTACTGGTGAGGGCTTCTCTGACCTCCATCACCAGCATCAAGCTCTTAGCTGCTTTGTTTTCCACAGCTATTAACTGATTATTTTTCCAGAACACTTCTCCAACTATGCTAAGTTAGGTCTTAGCTCAAACGTCAGCTTGTCCGAGAGACTGATCCTAGCATGAGTGTACACAGCATGCATGCACTCTGTTACCTCCCTGCCTCATTGCCCCTTAGGGTTTCTGTTTGTTTAACCAACCACTTCATCTGCCATCAAACTTCAAGCTTGCAATGATTACAGAGTCATTGGAATCCAGAACATTCTCTGATATATCATAAACACATATAATTTTTTCTCAGGTTTGTTGCTGGAGGGTGGGTATCTCAAGCCAGGTAAAGGACTGAACTGCAGGCTGAAGGAGTTAGCAATGGTTTCTATGGAACATGAAGATATGAACATAACATAAAGTACAAATCAGTACACATTTCAACCTTTTCTGGGACATATGATCTCTGACATATCTTCTTGTATAAAATAACAGAGAAAAAATCTCTTGAAAAATATAAAAGTGAAGTTGGAACAATAGTCCAGCCATTAAGAATGCTTCCTGTTCTTGCAGAGAACCTGAATTAAGTTCCCAGCACCCATGCTGGGTGGCTCACAACTTCCTGTAACTAAAGCTCCAGGGGATCTGATGCTCTCTTCTGCCCTCCCAGGGTAACTCATGTGCACACACCCATACACACATGCACATAACTAAAAGTAAAAGTGAAATCTTCAAATATGTAAAAGTATTCTTGACTGTCTCTCGGTCCACTTGCTAATCTTGATGTGAAAGAAAATCAACCCTTATGACAGAGATGCTAGCATAGAAACCCGACCAGACCTAAGCAGTGGAGACTTAACTGACAGCCAGAAGATTGTCATGGTGAGGACACAGTGAGCGGCATCCAGGGAGAGATGGGAGCAGAGAAGCCAGAGGCAGGAGGAGAGACACTCAGAACCTAGACGGTTATGGGCCCATGTTTCTATCCATTCCAAATGCAAAGATGATAGGTTTGAAAATTTTAAATAAGGGGAGAGAAGTGAGATAATGGGCTCTGTATTTTACCAAAAGACCACTGTGGTGCTGTTTGGGGGAAGCTTCTAGTGAGAGCAGAGAGGTCAGTAGTTCTGGTGATGAAAGGTCAACGTCTGACTCGGGACACAGAAGGCATTGCACTCCTGGTTTTGCACCTTATGTTTTTCATTTAATATGAATAGCTCCCTGTAGCAGTTAATATCCTTTCTAATCACATTCTATTCGAAGGCCCCAATTCACTCTATTGGAGAAGTCTCTAGAAAGTAGACATCAAGGTTGTTTGCAGTTGTTGCGTGTTAGGAATAATCTCAAGACTGCATTTAACTTCTCAAGCTGTCATCGTCACCAAGATTTTCTCTCTAAAATGGCCTCTAGTGGTGTATGAGGAGTCCTGGAATTTCTGCCTTTCAAAAGGAATCAGAAAAACTAAATGGTGAATGATCTCCTGTGCAGTGACCCTTCTCTCAATGTCTGGGACCTCCTCATCAGCATCCCTTTCCAAACAGCATCCTTTCCCTCTCCACCTAGCTCCAAGCTGTTTTCTTTTAACTTACCTAGCATTTTGGGGTCTTCTCTCCAACTATTATCTATTTCAGTTAGTCTCCCCAATTAGTGCACTTAAAACACGATGTTTGAGTCTGAAATCCTCTGTGTTTGAAGACTTAGTATTGGTGCTGTTGTTAAATGTCTTTCTTGGGACCTTTGGGACCTGGGATCTATTTGGTAGATGTGGGTTACTAGGAGCTGGTTTTGTAAATTATACCTGCCTCTAATTCTGATTGAGTTCCTGATTCCTGGCCTACCTAGGTGAGAATAGCTGCCCCTTCACACTCACACTGCTGTGGATGGACATGCTCAGCTTCCCTGCCTTCCCAGCCATGCAAGATACTGTGACCCAGAGTAAACATCAAATTCCATAAATCACTTTTTTTGATCCCATAACAAACAGACTAAAGCACACATAAGAGAGCAGAGTGTGACTTTTCTTACCACTGGCTTTCCTCTCTACCACTTCAAATGATCCTTAGCTCTGACTGTGCCCAGCCCTCTCCTCCATACAAAGCTCTACGCTGTGGTTGGTCTTCTACAGTGGTTGGTCTGCCCTGTCATTAGTGTGCCTGTAACTGCCCTCCTCTGCCTGGCTCCCCTGAAGCCCTGTATAGTAGCAACTTCCCTTAGCACTCTGTCAGTGTAGATTTGCCTGCTGCTCACTGCATTTCCTTTTCCTGTTGGCTTTCCCTTCCATGTGACTCTTTCCTCTTTGTGTTGTTGTTTTCCTCCTCAGAATTCATCACCAGAATATGGGTACCTCTCAACTGGCATGGATAAGAAATCCTGCCTATTGGGTTCTCGACGTGTGGAAAAGGGGAGATGAGAAGGATGCCTCTGTCTTAGCTTTCTGCTTGGAAACCTGGGGAGCAAATCACCTTGCACAGAGTCAGATGCACAGAGTCAGAAGAGGGTGAAGCCACTCACCTGTGACTGCAATGACAAGGTCCTCTCTCAGACTCTCTTTCTGCTGCTTCTGTCCATCTGTACTATCTCTGTGCTTCAGGGTCTTTGCATAGAGCAATGCTTTAGACCAAGCTGTGATGGATGGAGAGAGTCTCATCATTGGAACTACAGGGCATTTTAAAACTCCCAGCCTGCTGCGACAAGAAATAGAAAGCAAAGGAAGCTCCCAGGGTTGAAATTAGAGGATTGCACAGTGTTCAAAGCCAACCTGGGTTATATAACTAGGAGAGGGGAGGGGGAGATGGAAGGAGGGATGAAGGGAAGAAGGGAGAGAGGGAGGAGTCAGGGAGGGACGGAGGGAGGGAAGGGGAGAGAGAGAGAGAGACAGAGAGACAGAGAGACAGAGAGACAGAGAGAGAGAGAACTGTAGAAACTACAAAGTCCCCATACCATTTCCAGTATAGCATCTCCACAAATATCAGAAAGCAGTGACAACCTCAGTGGGTAAAATCACTTGCTATACAAGCCTGAAAACCTGAGCTTAGATCCCCAGAACCCATTCAAATGCCAGATGCCAGAATGCATTTGTAATCCCAGTGCTCCTAAGGGACAGGAAGCCGAGACAAGAGAATCCCTGGAAGCTTGCAGCCCAACTAGCTTGGCTTACACCAACTAAAGAGACCCTGTCTCAAGCAAGATGGAAGGGTGAGTGTCAGACTCAGAATGACAATTGAGGTCCACAGATTTTGGGGACACATGACACCTGCACTTTGACACATACAAACACATACACACACACAATCATAAACAGTGCCAAAACATGTTAGAGTGTTCTCTCCAAGTTAACAAATGGCAGAAACTATAGACCTTGACAGCCCAGAACTGTGCATGTGGCATAGTCATCCACAGCTCAAAACCAGAAGCCACTACTATCCCATAGGTGAGAACAGTGCAGATGGTAGAGCCACAAAGTATAGAACAGTGTAGACATTATAGAGTCACACAGCCCAGGATATGCAAACACCATATAGCCATCTGGCAAAGGACACTGCAGATGCCATTTACCTCATGCTCTAGGATATGGCTACCCTGACTACTGTCTTTTCTGTCACCACTCCTAACACTGTCACCATTGCCAGGGAAACTTTAGTTACTTCATCCACAGTTCTTAACTGAAAATGTTTCAGTGTTTTGTCCTGTGTCAACCCATAATCAAGTCTTTGTTGGTCAGGTAATGGGGTGACAGGTGAGGTATAAGCTTGATCATCCTCGGAAGATACTTCTTTAGGAATCTCTTTCCATCAAGAAAGAAATCCAGTCATGTTTGCCTCTGACAAGAGGGTCCTTCATGCTGAGTACTGCCCTTATTGGGCCATTGCTTTTCATAATAGATAGAGACAGAGAGTTTGTGTTTTAGTAAGCAGTGATATAAAGCCAATTAGCAAGCAGAGTGATCAGCAGCAGCAGCAGGCTGAATTGCTACATGCTACAGAGCAGATACATCCCTTGTTCACTTCAATCACTTCTTCACAGGACTCAACACGTTTGATTATTGTTCTTTCTTTACAGATGAGGTAGAGAGGTCAACCCAGGATTGCTAAGTATTAAATCAAGCCTGGAAAGCAGGAGCTTGCAAGTCTGGAGACCTGTACAAGCTTCCAGGAGCACAGCCAAGGCTGCCACGTACCTCAGAAAGCTGCCAAGAGTTGGAGTCCCAGCCCCTGCCTCAGTTGGCAGTTTGAGAGCTTCTGCAAATGTCCCAGAAGAGACCCTCTAAGTGATTTTTGTGTCTTCTCGCTCACAAGTGGGTAATTTGGTCTCCTTTCACAGTTCAGGATTGCTTTTGTTTTTTAATTTGAAATAACACCATCCAGTTGGTGAAGCCTACAGGGAGAACTTTTATTACTTTTTCTAAATATAATGTGGAAGAGTTGCTGACCCAGAGCTCTGCAACAGAAACAAATTGTGCAGGGTCTTTTAAGAAGAGGCTAGATGGCTGTCTGAGGTTGAAGAAAGGGGGCCTTCCAGCATGGGTCTTCTGGATAAGCTTAAAGCCTCAGCTCTGCTTTCTTCCTGATACAACCTTCGTGTTGGAGGAAGAATGGGCATTGTTCCATGACCTGTTTGAACTCTGTGGTGCTGATTGTAAAGAAGAGCATCTAGGCTCACGTTCAAGGCTCTTCTTAAAGCATCATCTAAGTCCTGCCTGCATCAGTTAAGGACACTGCAGGCAAGGGCTTTCTATGCACTATCTCGGGAGGTTGCTGCCCTTCCACATTGTTGGCTGGGGAAGGGGGAAATTAGTTTCTTTTTTGCGAACACACCTAGAATCTAGCAATGAAAGACCCATAATGGTTTATCAGTAGTCGATAACGTGTATTTGAGTCTCAACTCCTTAAATAGAAATGATAATATATGCATAGGCTTTAAGCATGCTGTAAGTATACCAGATTATGTATATAAAGCATTCATCACTTGGCTTGGCAAATTGTAGGTGATTAATTAATGGAGTCTATGATAATGTGCCTCAGAAATAAATAGTTTCAAATGGAACCCTCATTGTTTTCCTTTAGGGAGTGAGATGGTGTGTCCTGGAACTCTGGAGAGGTCAGTCATCTGTGTCACCACTTAACTTGCTTATCGATCTTAATCCACTTGCTGATGAGACCTTCTGCAGATGCTGCCCTGGGAAGTGTAATTAAAATTCAAGCAAAGCCAAGCAGATGCATCAGAGACTAGAGAAGTGAGGCTAGGGACCAGGTAGAAACAGGTTGGAGAAATAAGAGGCATGCTTATTATTATTAGTTTCTATGACTAGAAGAAAGACAGAAAACATTTGTACTGTTTGGCTGTTTTGCTCTTCTCATCCCCATGTCATGAAGGTGTGGGGGTACAGTCAAACCCAGACAAAAGGCCCTGGAAGATGCTTTGAGGCAAACATGCTTAGGTCTGACACTTGGACGTGTATAGAGACAGCTCTGCTCCCAGAGGCAGCTTCTCCGTGAGCTCAAACCGTTGGTTTTGCTCTTGTATGTTTGAATTGCTACTCAAGGTTATTAGTTACTTTACTTGCTGCTATAATAAAATATCCAACAGAAGCAAGGGACAAAAGCCATGGTTTCACAAAGTTCATTGCCCACTTGGCTTTGCTGATTCTGGGCCTTTAATGAGGTAGAAGATGGCAGTGGTAGAAGCAGAGAAATGAAATTCAAAGTCCACCAGAGACCCATTCCCTGCAGCTTGGCTCCACCTTCTCAAGTTTCTAGAACCTCCATAAATAGCAGCAACAGCTGAGGGCCAAGGATTTGAACATATGAAGCAGGGAGCCAATACCAATTTTGTAATGGCTCTTCTCTTTCCATGTAATGGACAAGGTCATTCTCATCCTATATATATGAGCTCAAGCATCCTTTGTCCTCAAACTCTCTTCTTGTTTTCTCTCTTAGAACTAACTTTTCTCTCTAGTGAGTGCCCACCACTCCATGAATAGATAGTACCTCAATACCGGTGATGGTTAATCCGCAGGCGGTCAATTTTAGTCCACTCACCCCTCTACTGCTTATAGCACTCTTCATGTGCTTGGGACATCTTGTCTCACCCCATCTCAGCTCATGTTGTTTGGGTGGAATTGATCCTGCACTGTTGCCAATGCCATATGTCATCAGAACTAGTCAGACTCTACTTCACAGCGATGGAGATTGGTTCATATACAGAAACCCAATAGGGTAGATTACAGACTTTTGCTTGAAATATTGGCTCATGTATAGCTGTTCAGATGAGTTACAAGAAATTGTGCTCCCACACAACAAGTTTCAAGGGAAGCAGAAAGAGACATGAAATAGATTCCAGGTCCTTCTATGATCTCTTAACACCCATGTAGCCAGTCTTGTAAATTTGAGGCTGCATCCTTAATTAAGACCTTTTTTTCTTCCTGTGTATGGCACTACTGTATTTGTCCACTGGTATGAATTTAGGCTCTGTCACTTGCAGAGGGAGTTCTTAACCAACGACCTTGATCCATGGCAGATAACCAACATGTGAATGAGGCTGGAGTCTACAAAGACAGACAGCTACATTCCTTCCCTCAGTGCCAAGGCTTTCACTCCTTTCCTTCTGCTCATACTGTGTTCACTGAGTCTGTCTGTGCAGCAAGGGCCCATCCTCTGTGCTGTTTGCTTTGCTGGGTACTTTGCTCCCTTTCTGCCCTAGCTCTTCCAATATCTGGGAAATTTCTTCAGACGATGAATAGAAAACCTACACTTTAAATGATGTATCCTCACCCCAACTCCCTTTTGTGTGCATGTGCAAGAGTGAGTGAATGTGTGTATGCATGCATGCCTGCAAGTGTGTGTGTGTATGTGGTACATGCATGCGTATGTGTATGCTGTGTGCATGTATGTGTCAATGTGTGGATATATGTAGTGTGTGTGTGGTGTGCATGTATGCATATGTGTCAGTATGTCTTGTGTGTGGTGTATGACCATATGTGTGTTTGTATGTGTATATAATGTATGTTTATTTATGTGTGAGATGATGTATATGTATGTGGAATATGTGTGTGTGTGTGTGCTCAGGTATGGTATGTGCTATGTGTGTGTATGTGTGTGGTGTGTGCTATATGTGTATGTATGCATGCAATATGTGCTGTATATGCATATGTGTGTTTATATGTGTACACAATTTATGTCTATTTATGTGTGAGAGATGATGTGTGTGTATGTGGAATATATATGTGTTTGTGTGCAGGTATGTGTATGTGGTGTGCGTGTGTGTGTGTGTGTGTGTGTGTCAGAACAGTTGTCTGTTGGCCATACCTTACAATTGGAGAGGAAGACTAGTGTGAAAGTATGCCTCTGAAACTTGTTCACTGTGCCCTAACGTTAAATACCTCCTGATGGTCAACTGTCATATGTCTTTCTGACGACCAATTCACTGGTGGTCAAATTGCAGGGTGACATTCTGAATAATGGGAACCTCCCAGTGGCCCCTCTGCATCTGTACCCTTCAGATTATGGCTTCTATTTGCTTAGAACATGCTGGCTACAGCTTCCAGATAACGTTAGGACTGCATTGCTTCGGGGTGTGGTGTTTGAGCAACAAGTCTTCAAGTAGCTCCTCGGGGAGTCGGAAAACATGAGTGAATGCTGTCTACCAGAGAGAAGCTGTTACCCACAAATTGGATGGTGGCTTTTTCCTTCCACTGCTGCTTTTACAGGAAACTTAGAAACATCTCAAGAGGGTCACTGGCTGAACACACCTTATATGAAGTCCTGGCAAGACCTGAATCTGAATTATAGGATCTGGGCCCCTGAGCAAGGGGCTCCAGAGGCTCCTCATTTATTGTCATTTGTGGATGGCAGAAATGATGACAAAGTCAGCAGGAGGCAACAGACAGGGTAAGAGTAGAGAATACTGACCCTCCACAGGGCTCAGACATGTTCTAAAGTGGCAGGCAAACTGCTACCCTCTCATGCCAGCAGCTCTTCTTGGGCCTGTTCTCAAGCCCACTAGAACAGGCAGAATCTTGAGACCCACAGCAAGAGTCTCTCTTCTCCCTGTTTCTCTAGAGGATGGCTATACTCCTCATAGTGTTAAGTGATATTGAACACCAGAGAAAGTTTGGAGAGAGTATAGAACCAGCTCTCTTTCTCATCTGGAAAATGCTGCTTTCAGCACATTTGGTCAAAGGTAGATTAAATATATCCCAAAGAAAAATCACATTTGCACTGATCGTGTCATTGTCATTGTCCTCTAAACAATAAACTCACACAGTATTTGTACCATGACTGAATTCTAAATAAGCCAAGATTACTTACAAACAAGAGAGCAGGGCCAGAAGTGGGACTCGGTGATAGTGCACTCCTTGACAATACAGAAGTCCCTGACTTCTAACCCTAGCCGTGGAAACAATAAAGCTGAATCACAACCAGCCCCAAACTCAGAGGGTGGAGCAGGGTAAATGGAAATGCTCTTCCCGTTATGTATAAGGAGAAAGTTGAGACTACAGAGGTGTTTTATCCACAGGTGTCAGGACATGAGGGGTGCACTGAAGCCAATTCCCAGTCATTAGTGAGGAGAGGGGATTCTGGATTAGTATTTGACTGTTCTGGATCACTTGTCTCACCCTGCTTGGAGTCTTATTGCTGTGAGCAGTGAGTTATCCTCTTCTGCCGCCTGGTGGCTATTTCAGGTATATTCTTATCATTTTTCAGGAGTGCCGGAATGGTACTATGACAAAATCCAGTTCCCTCCAGGTCTGTGGAAAGCTTGATTCTAGCATCCCCCACCCCCACATCCCCAACACAACACACACTCACAAGTACAGTCAAACACATATGCGCATGCCAATCACCTCTCTTCTTTTTCTTTAAGTTGGAGGTGGTCATTTTCCTAACAGTTCTCTGGACTATTCTGAGAGTACTTAAGGGTGTGGCTCTATAGAACTGTGGGTGGGATGTGTTTATGGTGGTCCACCTAGTTAAGATGCTAGAGCTGGAATACACAGTGGGCACTATCACCAATGTGAGTTTCTTTTTAGCTTTGGTGATGGGATTTGAACCTAGAACCTTACACATATTAAGCAAAAGATACCCAGCTCTCAATCAGATATCATTGACTATTCACCATCTGTCAGAGTTGGACTAGACTCAGTAGCTTTAGATGAGGAATGGACAAGTGAATAGATCATGGTGGGCACTTCTCCCAGGTTTTCTCTTGACAAAAATCTATCTTCTAATCTCTGGTAATGCTATGCCCTCAATTCCCCATTGTCCCCTATGACTACAGTACAGAATCCCTCAATCAAGGCAGTGAGAGCTGAGATTTGTTCCTCATACTTACTATCTTTTGAGTGCTCACTTTGATTAATCCAGTGCAGTCCTCATTCAGAAACATTGGCCAGGTGATGGGTATGGATCACCTCTGCGTGGAGAAAGCTGCAGTCTCTTTGAGAAGAAAGAACAAGATCGGAGAGAGAGACAAGTCAGCAAGAACCAGCCAGGGGCCTCCTGCTTTATTCCTAGATCAAACGTACAGCCAAGGTCAAGGAAGAATTGATCTGAGTATGACTGTACTGTTGAGCACACTTCCATCCTACTGGCCTTATGTCTTTTCTGCCTGTGTCCATGAGTGGTGGAACCTAGAATCAGGGTCTTCTGTACATTGCTGTGACATGGCTTTGAGTTCCTTTGAATTCCTACAAGTCCATGAGAGAAAATGTATTCTGTGTCAAAATACATCTTCGAGTTGGCAAAGCAACAGAACAAAGGAGGGAAGGAATGGAGAAAATGAAAGGGAGGAAAGGAAGGAGAGGAGGGAGGGAGGGATGGGAAGAGGGGACGGGCAAGATGATAGGTGGTTAAGAGCACTCATTTCTCTTTTAGAGGACTCAAGTTCAGTTCCAAGCACATAGCAACTTCTGTCCTTCTGCATCTCCAGTTTGGACCTCATTTGGCCTCTACAGTTACTGCGCACACATGGTACACATATATATACAAGCAGGCAAAATACTCACACACATAAACAAAATAAATAGATATCTTTAAAAGGTGCATCTGGACGTCTTGGAAATTCCACGCCATTTGGGATACAGTTCCAGTGGAGATGTGCTAGCTTAGGAACAGGACTGATGCTCAGCAACCATCATCTAAGGGAATGCATCCAGGAGGGATCTAATGGCAAAAGTGTAGCTAATGAAATTAAATTTGAGGAAGAGAGATGAGCTTTGCTACTGATTAATGTTCAGCTTAATAGATCAGCAGGATATGCTGGGTAGAGAAGCTGCCTAGAGGGTTCTGGTCCAGTGCCCACGCAGAGGGAGAACAAAGGGGAAACACTCCTGCTCCCACCCCCACCAGCCACAGCATTGCTCTGGGGAAATACAGTTATTAATTGCTCTGAAATGTCAGCAGCTTCACTTCAAAGTAGCTGCTCCCTCAAAGATGACTTCTAATGGGAATGTTTGCTCTTCCATGTGAAATTGTATTTGGAGGAGACACTAGCACCCAGCACCCAGCACCCTTCCTGTGTACCTAGTTTTTACCATGGAGAGGTCAGCCCTGCTCAACAGTTGTGACGGAGATGCTATGATCCCTACCCATGCTTTCAAGGGAGTCATACACCCATGGAGGCATAGACAAGCTTGGAGGATTAAGACGCCTGGTTTGGGGAACAGATAGGAGAGAGGGTAGAGCACAGAAGTTCTCAGCAGTAGTAATACCTGTAGGGTAAAAGGAGCAGGAATCCACGTGGTCATCCTGCAGGGACCGGCTCCAGATTCAGAGCATTGAAGTGGGACTGGGTGTGTGTGACTGCTCTTTATTTTCCAAGCACACTTGTTTATCAGGAAAGGGCCACTCCCCAGAGGACATATAGACCTCCTCCTCCATTCCTCTCATGAAGCACCAGGGCCTGTATCTGCTTACATACTTAGGCTGCAGGCCTGAACAAGCTGTGTGGAAAGTGGACAGCTGGTAGAGAACTGGGAACAAGCTGGCCCAATGGCTTGGCATGGGGAGGGGGCTTCTCCCCCAGGGGTAGACATCTACTTACAGCCAAATAATCCTCCTATTTTTTACTTTGTCCTATTTAACTCTACAGTCTTTAAAATAATGTAATCTCTAGGACTCAGTGGCTTCCCCCAAATCCTATTGACCTGTGAGTCGGATAAGAATTGATCTCATTTGTGTCTGAATGAATGAATGTTGTCTGTGCAAGCACAGACTTCAGGGCCAGGCTGGAATCCAGCATCATAAAAGCAGAGGCCTGCGCCTTGTGGTTACAGATTGGCAGGAAAGCTATCTAGCCAGCCTCTCTCATAGTCTGTAAGGGCTCTGGGGGATGAGGGAGCAGATGCCACAAGTCTGCCTCAGCATTTGTTGTCCAAGAACCTCATGACCTTGCTGGAGTGTGTCTGATCAGCCTTTCCCCTGTGACTAAATATTTGGTCACGGCAGCAAGAGAGAATTCCATCAGTGGACAGCTCTATTTTTAAGGTTCAGGTTTTTTGTTTTCTCTCCCATGAGGGATCCATGCTGACAGCTCTCAGCATCTCTCACTGACAGCCACCCTTGCATAATATTAAGCCTGTGTTGGACTCTTCCTGCCAGGCAGGAGACACAATGAAAAAGGACCTGAGTGAGGCTATGCTCCTTATATTCTAGGGAATTTCTGTATTCCTGGGGTCTCTTCACCAAGCTAAAGTGATACTCACATGCTTCCCTTGGAAGTGCGTGTGTGTGTTTGCGCACGTGCGCTTGCGTTGATTATGTACTGGTCTCACATCACACCCAGCACATACCCTTTCTTCCACTTGGTAAGCCCATTCATTCACTCAGATTCCCCTCTTTATCTTTCTTCTTGCCTTCCTCTCTCCATCCTCCCTCACTTCCCCCTTACTCCCATCCCTTCTTGATCTCATGACGAGACGGAAGAATGGGATGTTGGCTAAATCAGAGGTAGAGACTGGAATACTGGCCCAGAACATAGGGTCCCACGGGCTCAAGGATGAGCAGAAAATGGGAATAAGAAAGCAGGTCCAACATGAACAGCTTTACAGTCTTCTAAAAACCAGGATGCCACTGGACAGTCAAATCCACAGAAACCTAGGGGCGGGGGGTGTTGGTTTGTTTGGTTTGGTTTGGTTCTGTTGTTGTTGTTGTTGTTAATAGAATTTCATAAAGCAGTCCAGGCTGACCTTGAATTAAAAATTCTCAAGCCTCTACTCTTAAATAAAGTGAGTGCAGATCTGTGGCATTACACATAATTCACAGAAAACATTTAACCAAGACCAAGGAAACTTTTCTATAAGGACCAGCAGGAAGGCTACCTTTAGTGTATTTTTATTCCAAATTTAATCAATTATTTTGACATCTATCTTAGTGGGCACATGTGAGTTCTAAAAGATTCAGACTTCCTGGATTAAAATCTATCATCTTGGAGAGATTGGCTCGGTAGTTAACAACATTGGATGCTCACAACCACCTGCCACTCCACTACAGGATCTAACACCATTTTCTGACTTCTTAAATACTGAATGCATGGGGTTTACAGATGTTTATGTAGGCATAACATCCATACACATAAAATTCAAAACTAAAATCTAACATATCCCATCTTTAAATATCCAAAACATGTAATTTTGACCTATCATGAAGCAACATTGATTTCTGAAGGTCTAAAACAACCATAGTAAGCATAACAATAAGCAAATAAGATGGGCTACAACCTAACGATCATGGAGATGTAGCCTAAACTGCTACTTGCTGAAGCAAGACTTGTGGCATTAAAAGGGAAGGAAAGAAGGGGTCAGGGAGGATGGAAGGAAGCAAAGAAGGATAAGGGAGGGAGAGAAGAAAGGAAGGAAGGAAGGGAGGGAGGGAAGGAAGGAAGGGAAGGAGGGAAGGAAGGAAGGAAGGAAGGAAGGAAGGAAGGAAAAAAGGAAGGAAGTCAGGCATGGTTGTGTACATCTGTGGTCCAGAATTCCAACATTCTGGAAATGAAGCAGGAGGAACATAAGTTAGGGGCCACCCTGGGCTACATAGTAAGAGTTTTTGTCTTATAAATAAATATATCATATATAAGTAATCAAATAAATAAACAAACACTTTCTACACTGGGCCTTGATCCTTCTGTGTACACTGGCTAAGCCCAGTAGTTAGACTCATCCACAGATTCCACTGATTCCTAAAGCATTTAAATGTAACAGAGTCACAAAAAAAGAAACGAAAGTTGGGGCGTTTAATGTGCATTGCTCAAATTCATAATTTGATATGCAAGAATACATATGGTGAGGAAGAATTCTGTTCTATTCCTGTTCAGTAAGTTTCACTTAGACAAGTCCCTACAATGATAATTCACATGAGCAAGTCCTACTTGACAGGGAAGGAAAACTGAAGCCCGGACATCCTGATCTGACTAGACATGGTCGTCAGATTCCTGTGATAATGTCCCTGCCTCTTTAAGGAACTGAAAGGAACTGTGCAGCAGGGATGCAGGGAAGGAGGCTGCTTCAGAGAAGGTGGACAGCTATTTACACAGAGTTCCTTTAAGGGAAGGTCAGCAGAGCACAGTGTAAACTCCAGGGAATTCTGTGTTCAAATGGATTCAACAGCGATCATGAGTCAAGAGGGAAAGGTGCCAGAAGCTGGTGACTACATTGTAGACAGAAATTACATGGCTTGTGAAAATAAGTCGGGTTGCTATAAAGGATCATGTTTATGAATGAAACTGTATTTTCCCTTCGGCCCCTTGTGGGCTTGATCCTGGTGAGAAGAGAGTCTCAGCTCACAGGACCCCAGCCTCCCTCATCATAATCCACAGAAGGTCCTAGCTCAGACAACCCAAGTCTCCCTTAAGTAGCTGCTTGTTTAGTGGCTATTTTTATTCAGGTTCTGATTCAGGGGTAGGTGGAGAGCATCAGCAAGTAGTGGGAAGAGTCGTGGAGAAGGAGAGTGTGTATGTGACTTACTGGTTTTGCATGATGTCTTCTTATAAGCTGTGTGCAATCTGATAGTGTCTCTCTCCCTGTTGTGTCTTTTAATGATGTCTCCAATTGGAATCTGTATCCATTGTCCTATGAATTGCAAACTGAACTAACTGGTGTCAGATTCTGTCTGTAACCCAGAGTCAGAGGTAGAGACTTTATGGAAGTAGGACTCTATGTAGACATTAGAATTAAGCTGAGAGCTGGAACACTGTGAACATCTTCATAAAAATCTACTAATAACAAGGAAAGAGAGAATCAGTGGTTGTGGCTAGGCCTTCAGGCTCAGCAAGTGGAGACTTTGAAATTATCAACTCATGCCTCTGGTGAGCTCTGGTGAGTAGCAGAAAGCTTGAGGTCCTGCTGCCCAAGGAGTTGGGAGGGCCAAATCTCTGTTTTGTGGTAGTTGAAGAGGGATGGTCAAGATTATTCTGTCTTTTGCTGTCTCACATTCCTGGGGACATAACTCAGGTTTGCCTCCAGTCTAAGAGGACTCAGAAAGATACAAACCAAGGGTAGCTGAACAATTTTACCAGGAAGAAAAAAAAAGCTTTATCTAGCTCCCTGACAACCACTCATTCTGGAGGTGCAGCAATAACCTAGAATCAGTCCCCCGGTGAGTGACTATAGGGTGTATGCTTAGCATTTCTGAGCCTACCATTCTATAGTAGTTACTCTTCTGTTGTCATGATAAAATACCCTGACAAAAGCAGCTTAAACAAACAAACAAACAAAAAAAGTATATTTTGGTCTCTGTGTCAGAGAAATATAGTCCCTCTTGGTGAAGAATTCATGGCAATTGTCAAGAAGAAAGGCATGGTGGCGCAAGTAGGAAGTTGACTGATCACATTTCATCTGCACACAGGAAGCAGAGGGACAAAAGAAAGTGGGACTAAGTCATAAAGCTTGCCCCTTAGTGATAGGTACCTCCAGTAAGGCTCCACCTCCTAAATGCTCCATAACTTTGTCAAACAGTACCACCATCTGAGAATTAAGTGTTCAAATACACAATCATGTGAGGGACCCATCTCATTTAAACCAGCACAGGTTCCATCCCCAGCCTTGCAAGAAACACTTATGCACACCACAGCACCTTTCTTTCTTGGTACTGACTTGGCATTTGTATGTATGACAGATCTGTCCCTAGGGACACTGGAGTCAAAGGTAGACAAGGGCAAATACTCAGTGCCGACATCCCCATTCACTGTTTGCTGTTTGGGATTTAACCAATCTCAATTAAATTCTCTCACCTGGTTAACAGCCCTCCTTACAAGTCAAATACTACCCAAATGAATTTTCCCAGCCAAACCCATAGATATCAATCCTAAATAACTACCTGATTTTTTAAAAATAGTCCCTCTTACTGTTTGCTAAGATGAAGGTGGGCTGAACAGGTAGAATAAGTTCTGCTGTGGCCTCTGGCTGGGCACTCAGAAGTGACAGCTCAAAGTGTCTGCTTGCTGGTCTGGGCACATAAGTAAAGAGATTCTGTATGCTTAGCTTAGGTTTAGGTAACTTTGAACAGATTTAATTCATAGTTTTGGTGGTACTGAAGATGGTGCCCAGGGTCTTGAGCATGTTATGTAACTATGTCACTAATAAGCCACACCCCTATCTCCTCACTGGGGTATTCTAGGCAAGTGCTCTACCACTGAGCCATGGCCTTTGCCCTTTACTAGTAGATTTTAAGCAAACCATTGAGTCCTACTGCTTAATTATATGTGAATTGTAGGTAAGCAATGTACCACTTTGCCATGCTCTGAACTCTTGAGCCAATACATTTTAAAAAGGAATTTTCTAGAAACATATGTGTAGTCTCATTCATGCTTCTCTGTGGAGAAAGGTAATTTCAATGAGATTTCAAGATTCAAGCTGTGACCATCCACATCAGCAGCTGATCACTGCCAGGCACCACACATGCAAAGAAGTATATGGAGATGTCTGTGGGATTTGGTCCTTTAGCTTTGCGCTCTGGAGATGAACACGCTGGATGGTATCACTGTGCTCCACAGTTCTGATGTGCAGTTGTCTGAGAGCAGAGCCCATGGTTCTACATGATGCATCGCAACTTTTGTGCAAATGCAATGACCAGTGCTGTTCTTCTGTAAGGAGGGATCTCAATGTAGAACTTCCCACTACCTGACTCTGTCTTTAACAACTGTAATCTCTGAAAAACAAGCTATCATAACCCATCTAAAGAGCTTGCAACCAACACAGCCTTGATGTCTGTAAGAAAAAAATGTAAGCGATGGGCGTTAAATAGTAGCTATTTGAGGAAATAATAAAAAATATTTTTAGCAGTGAGAGGCTGGTGATTGCCCAAGTCTCCACGGCTGAGACTCTATCAGCCTTTCCATTATGAAAGCAATTTATAATTTGCACATGAAAATGTCCTGCAGCAGAAATCAGGTGCATGAGCTCTCTGTCCAGAAAGAGGGACTTGAGCAGATTTGTTCATGTCAGTTTGGGGGTTGTAAAGGAAAATCATCCTGAATATGCAGGTAGGTCTAATGTTGGCAGAATTCACCCAATGGAAGATGCAAAGTAATCAAATAATGAAGGAATTGGGTATCTTCAATCAGAAAACCTGTCTGGTAGGTAGTATTGCAGGTGACTCAGATCCAAGAGATAATGAAACTTGAGATTTGCCCATTACTTGCTGGAGATGACCATTAGGATGCCTTCTCTCCAGAAGAAGACTCAAGTGATCTGGAACACCAGGGCTAAGGCAGTTCTTCAAAATGATTTGTGAAGGGGGTTGTAGATGATTATCCCTCTGAGGTAAACATCCAGTCCAAGAACAAGTCTAGAAATCTCTTTGGTAAGACCATTAGCAATGTTGATAGGACCCTGATGCTTTTCTGATAGAGCCATTGATTCATGCAGTGGAGGTAGATGCCAATCACAATGAGTGTTCATCATCAGAGAATGGAAAGCAATGTGTCAAGGCAAAAACAGCCCTGATGTTTTCAGGGAATGTTCATGTGCAAGTTGTCCTTAGCTTGGATTCTCTGGGAAGCTCTGAAGTTGGGACAACAGTACCAGGTTTAAAACACTCTACTCTTTTCCTGTGGAAATTTTGGGGGAAAATAACAGAAATAAAAGAACAAGGAATACTAACACTGAGACTACAGCGCTCTCTCTCTCTCTCTCTCTCTCTCTGTCTCTCTCTCTCTCTCTCTCTGTATATGTATACATGTATATATTACATCCAGATCACATTCTCTCCTTCCAGACTCTCCCCCATCTCTCCCCACCTCCTATCCACTCCTCCTCAGTTTCTCTTCAGAAAAAGTCAGGAATCCCATGGATATTAACCAACCATAGCTTAGCAAGTTGCAGTAAGAACAGGCACCTCCTTTTCTATTAAGGTTAGACAACGCACCCAGTAGGAGAAAAGGGTCCCAAAGTCAGACAAAAGAGTCAGAAACAGCCCCTCTCACACTGTTTGGAGTTCCACAAGAAGGCCAAGCTATACAACTGAAACATATGTGCCTAGGTCAGGCAGGCTCCCTGGGTGTGGACTCAGTCTCTGCGAGCTCCTATAAGCCCAGGTTGGTTGATTCTGTGGTGCCCTTGACCCCTCTGATTCTTACAATTTGTTCTCACCCTCTTCTGTAGGATTCCCCAAGCTCTAATGTTTGACTGTGGGTCTCTGCATCTGTTTCCATCAGTTGCTGGATAAAGCCTCTCAGGTGACAAGTGGTCTAGGCAGTAATCTATGAGTACAGCAACATATCATTAGGAATCATTTTATTGACTTTTTATTTATTTGTTGGCATGTTCACTTCTATCCTGGGTATCTGGGCTGTCCAGCCTCTGGGTGCTGGCACTTTAGGCAGTGTTAGGGGTGGATTCTCTTTCATAGTATGGGACTCAAGATGGAACAGTCATTGGTTGGCCAGTCCTACAATTTTGGTGCCACATTTACCCCATCACATCTTGTAGGCAGGCAAATTGTAGGTTAAAGGTTTTGTGGCTGGGGTGGTGTCCCAATCCCTCTACTGAAAATCTTGCCAAGTTACAGGAGATGTCTGGTTCAGGCTTTATATTCCCCATTGCTAGGTCTTAGCTAGGCTTACTGTCATAGATTCTTGGTTGTTTCCATTGCCCTAAGTTTCTAGCTTGTCCAAGAAAAGGCTCCCAGTTCCAGTTGTATCTTCCAGTATTCCCTCCCTTTGTCTTCCTCCAAACTGATCTCTCCTGTTCCCATCCCCACTTCGTCTGGACCCTTTAACTCATCCACCCACGATGTCTATTTTATTTTCCTTTCACAGTGAAATTCCCCGCTGAGCCCTCCTTGTTACTTAGCTTCTTTGGGTCTGTGTTTTATAGCATGATTATCCTTTACTTTACTGCTAACATCTACTTATAGGTGAGACATACCATGTTTGTCTTGGTTACCTCACTCAGGATGATCTTTTCTATTTCCAAACATTTGCCTGGAAATTTCATGATGTCATTGTCTTTGCCAGCTGAATAATATTTCATTGTATAAATGTATCACATTTTCTTTATCCATTCTTTGGTTGAGGGGCCTCTGGGTTGTTTCTGTTTCTGGCTATTATAAATAAAGTGCAGAGAACATAGTTGAGCAAGTGTCCTTGTGATATGGTGGAGCATCCTTTGGGTATATGCCCAGAAATTATATAGCTGGGTCATGAGATAGAATTGTTCCCAATTTTCTGAGAAACAGCCATGTTGATTTCCAAAGTAGTTGTACAAGTTTGCATTCTCATCAGCAATACAGGAGTGTTCCTCTTGCTCCAAATCCTTCCCAGCATGAGCTGTCACTTGTATTTTGATCTTAGCCATTCTGACAGTTGTAAGATGGAATCTCAAAGTCATTTTGATTTGCATTTACCAGATGACTAAAGATGTTGAACAGTTCTTTGAGCGATTCTCAGCCATTCGAGATTCCTCTGATGAGAATTTTCTGTGTAGGTCTGTTTTTCATTTTTAAAAGTTGGATTATTTGGTTTGTTGATGTCTAGTTTCATGAGTTCTTTATATATTATAGATATCAGCCTTCTGTCAGATGTGGGATTGGTGAAGATATTTTCCCATCCTGTAGGCTGCTGTTTTGTTCTACTGACATCATCCTTTGCCTTACAGAAGCTTTTCAGTTTCATGAGGTCTCATTTATGAATTGCTGATCTTAGTGCCTGTGTCGTTGGTGTTCTGGTCAGGAAGTTGTCTCCTGTGCCAATGAGTTCAAGGTCATTCCTCCACTGTCTGTTCTATCAAGTTTAGTGTATCTGATTTATGTTGAGCTCTTTGATCCATGTAGACTTGAGCTTTGTGCAGGGTGATACATGTGGATCTATTTGTGATCTTCTACATGCCAACATCCAGTTAGAGCAGCACCATTTGTTGAAGATGCATTCCATTTTTCATTGTACAATTTTGGCTTCTTATAAAAAATCAAATGTTTATAGGTATACAGATTTACTTCTGCATCTTTGATTTGACTTCAAAGTTTCTACGTTTTGATTTATTCATCTGGTATTATGTTACTTGCATGTTCTTTAAATTTTAAAATTAGCTCCATAACAACTCCCTGCTTCTCCCCTGTGTATTGAAATACTGTGTTACTGGACACATTATAGTGTTGCTTTTTAAAATTGTGAAAATCCATTGATGAGAATATTCACACAAACATATTTTTACATCTTTGATTATTTTCTTAAAATGCCTCCTGAAAGCTTCCAAAAGCAACTGTGTTGAAAGATGAAGCCATTACAAGTTATTTGATTGTTTATGCAAAGTCAGAGATTGGCTTCACCATGTACTCTTTCTGCAAATAGACAAAGCTGATGTTCTCAGTAAGCTGGAGTAGATGCTGCCTGCTTTTTCTGTTGTTGTGGGGAGAATGTCAACACTCACTCTCTGTTTTTTTTCTAAACCCTTACTATGTGCCCAATAGTAAACTGACCATTTTCCTGTTTTCTTTTGTGTGACTTTACACAATCGTATAAGAACATCATTTTTCTCTAGGTAATAGTATTTCGTCACAACTTTTTCATCTCTAGGTTTTGCTGTTTCGTGAAGTCAAGGGATACATGTTCATCCTGCTGCCTTCAGCATGGCCACGACTGGCTTGGCTACTGTGATCTGAAGAGCTACACATTAGAGGCTTTACATCTGTTTGAGCCATTGCTCTTCATCTCCTTCCTATACCACATTCTCTAAGGAAGAAAGCATTCCACAGTTAGCAGCTGACCCCAGAATGACAAGACCGGTGGGGCATACCTGTGTTGAAATCTACAATTTCTCTCTGGAACCCAATACTATTCCAAAGCTAGTCATGTTGATGTTTGATTGGACATCCCCAATTGAGATGTAAATGTTTGTTATGGTAAGCCACCGAGTTTTACAGGATGCATGTCACACAGTGTAACTAAAGCTTCAGTTATCAGATAAGGAATATGAAATTCAGAAAGATGGAACATTCTTACCAAGGTCATATAAAAGAAAAGAAAAGAGCTCTAACTCCTCAATCTGCCTTCATTTTGGAAACAGTGTGCAAATCAGCCAGCACTTTCAAGTAGTGAGGGGTATATAGTCATAGTACTGTCACTTTCTGTATGCTGGCTAGAGATTGGGGATCTGGGGACAGAGAGCCCATTTCATTCTGGGTAGCTGTGATAGTTTGAATAAGCATTGTTCTCATAGGCTCATATATTTGAATACTTGGTGCAGACTGGATGGGACTATTTAAGAAAAATGAGAAGCTGTAGCCTTATTAGAGGAAATGTGTCACTGGAGCAGAGGGCTTTGAGATTTCAAAAGACTCTGACCACTCGCCATTCTCTGTTTCTCTTTGCCTCCTATTTGCTAATCAAGATGTGAGTGCTCAGCTGTTCCTGCCACTGTGCCTTCATTCAGCCATCACAGACTCTAACCCACTGAAACTATAAGCCCAATTAAATGCTTTCTCTAGTAAGCTTCCTTTGTCTTGGTGTTTATCATGGCCACAAAAAAATAACTAAGGCAGTAGTTGTCTACTATAACAGGTATCAACAGGGTTGGGCTGGGTCTAGGGAAAGCAGCCCGTGCAGAGCCTACAGGAGCAACTTATCATGGGGATGGATTTATCTAGAATCTGAGAAAATTCATATCATTCGTTGACACACCACACGCACTCATAATTCATATTTGCAAGCATGAGCTGGTGAGTTCCTTCTGCTCAATCACTCACACCATTCTGACTTAGCCAAGTGACAGGACCTCTTTATCTCAATTCTTTCCTCTAGAAAATGAGGTGACAAGAATGTTCTCCTCCTACAAATAATGTCATGTTTAGATCAAATGACATCCATAAATGCATAGAAGATTATTTAGTAGATAGTAAGCCCTCAATAAATATTAAATAATTTCCAGTTTGTTTTCTATTGTTCGTGGTCCACATGGCTCTGATGTGAGGCATGGCTACCTATTTAACTTTTCCCACTATACTACTAAACAGAGTAACCATCCTGTGGCTAAGACATCAGAGACTAGACACTAAGCTACAGCTATTTTAAATTATAAAATTTTGGTCGCTAGTGTGGTTAGACATAGTGGTCAGCAGTAGGTGCAATAGGGTCTGACTCTTCTGGTTTGCGTCTATTTTGCTGTGATCATGACTAAAGTCAATTTGAGGAGGAATAGGTTTATTTAGCTTATACTTTCAAGATTACTGAGGAAAGTCAGGGCAGGAATACAGTGAAGAAACCTGGAAACAGGAGCTGAAGCGGAGGCCATGGAGGAGTGCTGCTTGCTAGCTTGCTCCCATTGGTTTGCTCAACTTGATTTCTTATACTACTCAGGGCCAACTGTCCAGGGATGGCCCCACTCACAGTGAGCTGGGCCATCCACATCAGTCATCAGTCAAGAAAATGGTCTACGAGTAAGCTGCTGGAGGCAGTTTTTAAATTGAGGGTCCTTTTCCCATATAATGCTAGCTTGTGTCCAGTTGATAAAAATCTAACCAGAACAGGGACTTTGGCAAACCAAAATATGTCTGAAGTCACATTAGCCCCATCTTCAATTTTGACTATGTCCAAACCATCTGATTATGGTCACAGTGCAATGTTGATACACGTTATGAATTGTACCTGATGGGGCCACAGACTCTTTGTTTCAGTATATGTCTGTCTCTGTCTTTGTCTCTGTCTCTGTCTCTTTTATCAGAGTATGTTTGTGTGGTTTACACTGACCTCAAACTTGTGATCTTTCTGCCTTAGCCTCATGAGTGTCAAGATTATAGGCATGCACTGCCAAATCTAGCTGCCCTAAAATTCATTTTCTAAAAAAACTGATTTATTTATTTATTTGTGTGTGTGTGTGTGTGTGTGTGTGTGTGTGTGTGTGTGTGCCTGTCGTGTGTGGCAGATGTCCTTGGGAGACAGAAAAGGGTAGCATATTCCTTGTAGCTGGAGCTACAGGCAGCTGTGAGCAACGTGGGTGCTTGAAGCAAGTTTGGGTCCTCTAGAAGAGCTGGAAGAGCTCTTAATGCTTGAGCCATCTCTCTATCTCATTCCCTGACCGTTCTAAAGCTCTCTTGGCCTGGACTCACATATGAGAGTGGATCCCAATTATATATTTATGATATTGAAAAGTCACTGTGCAGTGTTTGATATTAAAATCATATGCAAAGGTGGAGAGAAAACAAATGGGCACAGGAGTCTGAGAAAGGAAGAATAGAAGGAGCCTGAACAACAGGTTCCAAAGGAGAAGAAGAAAAGAGCAATCTGTGACATTCTATAGCACAGTCGGGCAGCCAGACCACATCGCTGATTATGTATTCTTTGAAAAACTAGCAGGAAAGAATTTGAGGTCTTCTAGAAGCAAGAAATATTGACTGTTTAAGGAGAAGAAATGACCCTGATGTGGTCATTCCTTGCTGTATCCATGTTTCATATACAATGTGCCTATAACTGAAAATGTGATCTGATTATAAGTACCACACACCTGCAATTCTAGCATCAAGGAGGTTGATGCAGGAGGCTCAAGACCAGCCTGGGCTGAACAAATTCCATGTCAGAATAAATACAAAGAAAAACAAAGCATGCAAAAAATTAAATAAAAAATAAAACTGTGTCAGCCTACAGGTTAAATGTGACATGGATTTATTGCCATGAATGGACTGCCAGAATCATCCAGGAGATAGCTCAGTATTCAGAACAAAGCTAGTTTACAGATAGTCTTTGGGAATATGGGTGCCTGCCAGAAGCCAGAATGTTCTACTTGGAAATGGAGCTTAGACATCGGCAAGCTTAACTGACTGGGTCAGTTGTTTGGAGCTTACTGTGAATCGGTTGTTGCCTTACATTAAGTGGATAACACCACTTTCTGCTGACATAAGTTTGGCAGGTGCCTCTTCCCCCATCCACTTCTGGGTGCCAAGATCCAGGCATGACATGATCCAAAGGCCAACGTGGTTGTATTTCTGGCGTTGCAAGAGGCTCATGTTCAATGCTTAGATCTCAGCTAGTAATACTTCAGAAGGTTCTGGAAATTTAGGATGTGGTGCCTAGCTAGAAAATGAAAGCCATAAGGGGGATGCCTTGAGTGTCATACCTAGTTATCAGCACTTGTCTGTTACCTGTCAACTATGAGATAAATAGTCTTTGCCCCCCATGTCTCTGTGCTGTGGTGGTCTACCTAACCACTGGCCAGTACTCAGTGGTGCCAAGTGACAATGGAATAAACTCTCCAAAACCACGAGCCAAAATAAATCTTCCCTCCATTGAGCTGTTTCTGTCTGGTATTTAATCACAACAACACACAGAAATCAAGAACCTAGTACCCACTTATAGGATGAAAATACAAACCCCCAGTTGGTTGCTCTGAAGCCTGAGTGTGTATGTCTTCTATAGCTTACTATATTAACTCATAAACATCATTTGCATCTCTTTTACTGAGATTAATTAGTATGCTGTGCTAGGTGATACTTAGGAAAAAATAGAGTCTCTGGATTGAAGGGACCTCAGACAGGGGTCACCACAAACTGTCCAAAGTGCAGTTCACTCAAATTCTGTTCACACATTTCTCATGAGACAGAGCTACCTATACTCTGATGAAGTAGATTTATTGGTTGGCAGCTGTAGGTGTTTAAGAGTTCTTTATTATAACAAATGGAAATTTCCATACTGTTTCATTAACTAAGAGAAAGATGGCGTAGGCCCTGTTGGTAACATCCTCTATGCTCCTTCCCATTCTCCTCATCAGAGAGTTCTCCGTGTGAAAGAATGGAGAATTCTATTTGCAATAGATGATGATTAACACAGGGAACCCATCTAGCTAAAATGCAGACAGTAAGAGACTAAAGAATGCCCGTTCCTAAATGGAGCATCAATTCTATGCCCCTTCCTTCAAGGATCACTGGAGAAGAGGGTTGGAAAGACTAAGGGGAGGAAGAGGCGGGACAGTTACAAGGAAAGTGTGTCTTCTGGACCCGGCAGGGCAGTTGCTCTCACAACACAATGCACAAGACCAGTACAAGCCCAAGCCAGACCAAGTTCCAACATGGAGCAGTGAGAGGGACCCACAAAGTCCCACCCTGTAGCTGAGGGGCTAATGGGAAAGGGAAAGTTGGTTTTCCTAAAAGTGTAACCCCTTGTTTGCCGAGCATGCTCCAATGGAAGACCAATCCAAGACTATAATCAAAACATGCTGTAGAAAAGTCTCAAAGAATGAATAAAATACACTTTGAAGAAGAGGCTGAACTTAATGAAGTCGTTCATATAAATATGTTTCCATATTTGCATGTTGCATGTTATACAAACTGAAGAGAAGATGAAGCTGAAATGCAAGGTATGGGAATAATGCCTGCTTCTCCGATGCCGGAAGGTAAGAAGCCTTCACCCTGAGCTGTATCACCTTTATGCAGGCTGGTGACACACTTTTCAGGGTAACACTGGCCTTTGGTTGTACCATTCCCGAGAATCCCTTCCATGAGGGGGTTGGTCAAAGCTAGGAAGGCCTATATATCTTTAGTGCCTGACATTAACTGGTCAGGAGAAAAATGATGAACATTCAAATATAATTTGAACTTTAACATTAACTCTTATAAATTACTCCATGTCAGTTGCCAGGAAAGGTCACAAACCAAAATATGTGCTCAAGTGAAATAAATGCATGCTTTGACTTGACAGTAGTCCAATCATCCCAAGTGTTCCCCCTACTCCCCACACACACACATTTAAAATCATCTGACATGTGGCAGCTTAGAAAATGGACTACCAAGCTCACGATGTTTTACACAAATATGTGTCTCAGGTCAGGCCAATCCAATTTAAATACCTTAATGTTAGGCACTCTCTGTTTGACATCATAAAGACAAATATACTGGAATAGAGATTAAAATATCAGGGTGATATGAGATGACTGTACTTTGAACTACAAAAAAAAAAAAAAAAAAATCACAGGCATTCCGGAGTGACAATTTAATTTTAAAACTTTGCCTCTTGTTCGTAACATCATCAAAACTCACTCCTCTACCAAACTTACATTAAACAAGCAAGGTTTTTTGTTTTCCTGTTTTGCTAGTTCTTTGAGAATTTTGTACAGCAAGTTTTGACCCAGGTCCTTACAGATCCAGCCCCTACCACTCCACCCACCCAATCTTGTGTCCTCTTTATATTTTACGCATCAAGTACAACTTGTGCTTCCTATATTTGTACGTGTGTGGCTTCCAGGTAGAATGTGGTTGACATATCAGAGCTCCACTCTTAAAGAACACTGACTGTCTCCCAGCAGCTATCAGCTACCGATAGATCTTAGGTTAGCAGTGGGAGTTCACGTCCACCTCCCTTCTCCATGGTGGGATTTGTGGTGGCCTTAGCTTGCACAGGGCTTTTGTGTGCTGTGGGCTCATATAGCCATGCATTGCCTCTGCCTCTGACAGTTTTTCACCCTTCTTTCACACAATCTTTGAGCCTTGGGAGAAGGGGTGCAATATAGGTGTTCGATTTAGGGGCAGTGTGAAGTCTCTTATACTCTGCATGTTGGTGAATTGTGGGGTTTTTGTTTTAATTCAAGTAAGTCCAAGCATTTCACTCTTCGCTTTTTGACCTAAGTTGTATTCAACAACAACAATAATAGTAATAATAACAATTTTCTCCCATTCTTACATTTAAGTAGATATTTACACAGGATCTGGACAAAATCATTCTGCTTACCCAGGCTCCTGGTCCAGTAACACATGATAACATCCTAATCCATCAGCCCCTGTAGAAAACGATGCCCCGAGAAGGCCTGTGGTGGATTCAAGGGGCTTAGGAGACAGAGTGAAGCATAGCTATTGTTCTGATGGCTTTGTAAATGTCAAAGAACACCACCCAATAAGCTGCATCACAGCTCCTAAACTGTGAGCTGTACCATGGAATAAGTGAATATGGGGGGGAGAGGTTAGTTTCAAAAGTCGGGAAACATTGAGAAGTTCCCAAACATGGTGTAAGCAAAAGTCAGCTGAAAAGCAAATGCACGATGAATCCACGATTTTTCTAGCAGCCGTATCCTGTGATACACGGCTTCCCATCACTGTCATCTTGATCCTGAACACTAACCACGCAAACCTTGTACAGTGCATGCAGTCACGGGATGATGCTAGTGAATGCTGCCTGAATCACTTCAAGTCTGAGTTGAGACTATTTTATGTTATGAATTGTAGTATGTGTACTATACATACAGAGTCTTCTTTTGTGGAAATATAATAACTTTTAAAGGATTTATGTGTACTGAGTGTTTTGCCTGCATTCATTTCTGCATACCACACGGATGCAGTACTACTGGAAGCCAGGAGAGGGCACTAATTCCCTGAGACTGGAGTTAAATCAGGTTTTGAATCACCATGTGATTGCCGGGAACTGAACTTGGTCCTCTACAAGAACATCAAAGTCTCTTAATAGCTCTAGCCCTGAAACACAAATTAATTGCAGAAGATGAGAGATTCTAATTCTACTCCTGTGGTCTACAGTCCTCCCACTCCCTCTGCGACAGCAGAGGTCTTTTTATGCCAGACCAAGAAGGGTTAAGGTGAACCTGGGATGAATGGGTTCCGCAGGACTCCAGCCAGGCTGGGAAAGGGAGTACTGGGAGTATTGCAGCTCCTAAAAGAGGAGTAATGAGGTTTGGGGGTCGGGTTCTGGGTCCCTTGATAGCTACAGTGATAGTAGGGGCAGCAGCAGCAGCAGCAGCAGCAGCAGCAGCGCGAGCCGCTACTGCTCTGATGTGAGCTTCTTCGGGAAACAAGAGCCTGGCCAGCCAGCCCGGTCCAAGATCCAAGGATGAGTGCTTCGGGAGAGAGAACTCTTCCCCAACTGTTGCAGCGCAGTAAAAATAGCCACTCTCAGACCATCTTTGGTGAAATAACTTGTACACTTTATTCCACGTGGACAGGGGATATATGAACCTTGGGGAGTGGGGTGGGATTTGGGAGGTAAATGTTTTCTATTGGCTGAGTTTGGGGTCTTGGTGATGCTCTAGCTGCGTGGGAAAGGGCTCCAGGTGCTGCAATACCCGACTGACCGCCAGTAGGGATCCCGTTTACTTCCACTCCTACGATCTCAGATTTTTAAGATTCCCGGGATTTGAACACCACCTCCTCCACCTCAGCAGTTCTTAGGTCTGTCTGGTAGCTCAGCCTACATTCCCTACATACCCCTATTTCTCTGCATGTAAGGGTTAAATTAGGATAGCTTTTGATTGTGCTGTGCCAGAGTGCTCAGCTTAAAACAAAATCAGAGTTTGTGCTGCTGACTTGAGTTTTACCTTTTTTTTTTTTTTTAATGATTGTCTGAAGCTGTAATTAGAACAGATTTCCAACAATTTCTAAAATGGTCCTGAATTGTGTGTGTGTGTGTGTGTGTGTGTGTGTGTGTGTGTTTTATTTACACAAACTGACATTCTTAGCTCTGACAATTAAACAATCAAAGCATTGGCCAGATCTGAAAAATGTTGCAGATTTTCTGCATCTTGCAGTACCAAATATTTAGCCAAGATTTAATTCTTTACATAAAGATAGCAAAACGCACCCATCTCAGCGATACAGAAAAGTACCGTCATCAATAATGAATGGCAAAACGGTATGTGTGCCAATGAGTTGTCTGAAAATACATTTTTATGACTCATCATCAGTAAATGTTTGATTTGTATGCCTACTATGTTTCTATATATGATGGTCATGTAAATAGTTATCAGGTATAAAAGATTCATGGGGGTGAAGAGTTTGAACTCTGGGCTCATCCTCAGCTGCGTCTGTTTTCTGCACCTCTGATCATGACTCTGTCTGTGGGTGAGCCTTCAGGAGCTTCCACGTTGTACCCGAGATGAACTCGGGCAACCTGGGTGACCTGAAATCCTTGCTTCTGGAATATTCTATCCTTGAATGGTTGCCTCCAGCTGAACTTAAAAGTTTTCCTATTTCGTTCTCTCAAACTAGAAATGTCTTCTCCACTCTTTCTTTTGCTAATTCTAACTCACCTTTCAGGCTTCTGAATAATAGTTCTGCAATCAGAAAGCAGTTCTGTAGCATCAATATATGAGTTCCTTGTATGCCAATCATGCTGAAAACAAGCTAGGAATCAGGACGTTATTACTTTAGTTTCCTCCATGAAGAAGAAAAAATACGAACATTTTGGATAGTGTAAATAGACAGGTCAGTGTTTGAATTTGGGAGGGCACTTTGCTATGCTTCTGGTGCCTTCTTCAAAACATGCATGCCTCCCCCTCCAATCTCCCCGTGTGTGTGTGTGTGTGTGTGTGTGTGTGTGAGAGAGAGAGAGAGAGAGAGAGAGAGAGAGACAGAGAGCGAGAGAGCGAGAGCGAGAGCGAGAGCGAGAGCGAGAGAGAGAGAGAGAGAGAGAGAGAGAGAGCGCTGCCATTTTCATGTGAATTCTTGAAATGGAACTTGGGTCCTGAAAGCGCTTTACCCATTGTGCCATCCTCCCTACCCTGAAGTCACACCTCATAATAGTCTCATCCCTTCCTCCACCCCGCCCCCTCCCAGACCAGGCACAAGCTTCAGTGAACTTTTCCTTCTAGTGACCTTTTATTTCAAATGTTGATTACTCCTGATTCCATGACCAAGGCTACCATTGCTATTTTAAGTGCCTCTCTCCTGCTGAGCAGTGCATTTCCTGTTGGGCAGAGTTCTGATTGTTTTGCTCCCTGTGTGTGTTGCAAAGACTCTAACCCAAAGAGAGTAACTGAGCTGAGCTCCTGATGAATATTCATCCCCTGAGTGAGCTTTTCAACCCTCTTCATAGTTGGGGGTTGTTTTCCCATAGTTCTGTGCACTGATGACAGGGGAGACAGGATTCTTGACCGTGGAACAGTCTAGAGAGGAGGCAACCCCATCAGGTGCTATGGTTGAATGTCCCCTCCATTCATCTCTTGAAGACTTAATGCTCAATGCAAAAGAGTTGAGAGATTGGAACTTTAAGATGTGATTCAACCAGGCACATATCCAAATGTGTGATCCCATCTCCTCCAGATGTTAACACAGGAAGACCACAAGCTCGATCTAAGAAAAGTAGTGAGACCCTCTTTCAAAATAAAAAGTTACAAGGAAGGTAGGTGGTTGAACATGTTCCTAGAGTCCACCAGTAAGAGCGAGGGATGCTCAATGGGACAGGTTTTGCCTAGGACATGTAGTACATACATGCACACATAGAAACATACACATCGACATGGTTATACACACAAACAGGTGCACATTCGCACTGTAATTACATCATGAGGTCTCTACTGTCATAAATACATTGGTCCTTGTAGTTATTAGTGGTCATCTAGGGGAATGCTAACCTCAGTTTCTGGAGTGAATAAGGAGTCAAGTATTCAGGAAATCAAGGAGACTCAGCAATAGAGAAATCAGAAGTGACATCTTTATCCCTTTGGGATGGGAAGGGTCTTGAGCCCGGGAGTGCACCAAGTAAACTCTGGTTGGAGTATTTATATACTTTCTGGGTCCTTCCCTCTTTGGTTCTGTCTAGATACCTACTGATAGGTTATTTCTCTGCTGGTGGAATGAGCCAAGTCAAGCCAGATTAGAATATTTTAAAGACAGGCTTATGGAGAAGCTGCTCTCTGGCTAGTTCCTTGGTCCCAAGGATTGAGGCCAGAGGAGTGGCCGTGGGGCACTGGGGAGAAAAGAAGCAGGCAGAGGAGAAAGAGAAAAAAAAGAGAAAGAGAGAACTCAAGGAGACCAAAATGTCTGGATTCTATAGGGTAGAGCCTCTGGGGGAAGGGTAGCCCAGCCCCTGGGCTGAAAGTTCAGAGTTGTAGGCAAGGTGTGCAGGTAGGGACTAAGGGATGCAGGCAAAACCTGGAGGCCAGCTCTGCTTTGACAGGTGAAATAGCCACATCAGTCCCTTGTCTTGGGGTTCAAAACCAAACACCTACCTCTATGCCTTCCCGCCATTTCTCCTTGAAATATGTTCTGGAAACAAAAAGCCACCATTTCGGGGAGCATCTTTTGCTTTTCTTACCTACCTGTGCCTTAGCTCTCCTTCATAATTCTCCATTCCAATGTAGTGTGTTAATTCTCTGTGGCATGGGTTTATGGTAATAGATGACAGGCCTTCCACCATTGTCCCAAGATGCCTTTGCCAGAAGTGGGCCCTAAAGTTTGTCTACTCAGCTTCCAAAACAGCAATGAAGTGGACCTCTGCTTTCTTGCATTATCCGATCTCTGATGTCTGTTCATAGTAACAGAAAATGAATTGAAACACCATGTACAGTGACCCGAGAAACAGCCATTTCACCTGGGGCTCCCACTTCACATCTAGCTACAGAGTGTCTTCTCAGAGAATAACAGAAATTAGCAGTGCCAGGAGAGGCACTAGGAAGGAAGCCTCAGCAGCTTCCTTCTGAAAGTCTTTGTTGTTGCCCTGTTTGTTTTTTGAAAGCAATATGTGACTCTGCTCCCTGGCCCACTAATGGAGAGTGAGACTGTCTTTCCACAATATGGGCTATCAGGGGACAAATAAGCCATTTCTGCTTGCTGGCAGTAAGAGAAACTCTTCTGTAAAAGATGTGCTGATGCTGGTATGTGAGACCTGAGCACACACAGCATGGGGACATGTGCACTGGGTTATTCATGGCCTGAGGGAGCACAGTTTGGGAACACTTGCACCCAGGGTATAGATGGACCGGGAGCACATGACCTGGAAACAGCTCAGGTATACATGCACATGGGTACACATGGCATAGGGGCACATGGCCTAGGAATACACAGTCTAGGGGCACACATGAGCGCACGTGCACACATGCACACACCCACAGCTGCAGACAGCATCTCCAGCAGTGAATGTGCTGTGGAGCACAGTAGAAGTGTTGGCATTTAGTCTAGGCTCTGCCCCACAGTTCCCTGGTAATAGCCAGGTGTACCTGACACACTATAAAAGAGGCTGCTTGTTCCCTCCTCTCTCTCTTGCTCTCTTGCTCTTGTTCTGTCATCTTGCTTCTGCTCCCTCTCTCCATGTACTCATGGCTAGCCTCTCCTTCTCCTCCTCCTCCTCCTCTTCCTCCTCCTTCTTCTTCTTCTCTCTCTCTCTCTCTCTCTCTTTCTCTCTCTCTCTCTCTCTCTCTCTCTCTCTCTCTCTCTCTCTCTCTCTCTTTCTCTGCCTCTACTACCTTAACACCCCTCCCCATGCTCTGAATAAACTCTATTCTATACTATACAACCCTGTGTCCTGTGGCTGGTCCCTCAGGGGGAAGGGATGCTTCAGCATGGGCCCTCAGAGGCACCGCCTTCCCCCATATGGGCTGCACATCCACCAAACATCTTCCTTCTCTTCTCATCTCTTTGTAAAACACAAGTAGCCATTGATATCCTCCTGTGGTCTTCACAGTGGCCCTTGAGGTTCCCTATTACAATCTCAGTTCTGAGGAGCAGGGAGTGCTCTTCTCAGTTGCCTAGTCCTCAGGAAGATATTATGGAAAATGATCATCTCCTCCACTAAATGGAAGGCAGATTAAAAAAATCTGAAGTTGGGAACTAATTTAATATACGGTTTCTCATTCTCTTGTTGAGTGTCAGTAGGCAGTCTCAGCATTGTGTATATGCTTTCTTAATACAATGCAAACCCAATCTTACAGCAAATGGTACTGGCATACAAGGCCAGATTCTGCTTTTTACCTTGTAGAAGGCCTTTGAGCTAGGAATGTCATTTGCAAGCCACATCATTCCAGTGCTCACCTCTCCCTCTGGGGGAGGAGGTGCAGCTTTTGGAGGGGCCTCTCCTTCCCTTCATCTGCTTCTCAGTGGGTTGGTCCTTCCTTTTCCAGATGTGCCGAGCTCAAGACATCTTCTTGGAGCCATGTCTGGCTATCCCCATCACCAGGGTCCGGGACTGATGATTCATCTTTGGGCCAAGGGCAGAACTAGGGCATTTAAATAGGTGAGATGGATAGGGGCCACCATGCACCAGCATTTAAACAGAGACCGGGATATGAGGCAGAAGCAAGAGGTATGAGGAAAGCGATGAGATCCGAGTGGACTCAGTCCTCAGGTTGTAAGATTTCCTTCCTGCCTTTCCACATTAGTGTCAGTCAAAACGTTGTACTAAAATGAGATGTCCTAATGCATCTTTCTTTTGCTTTTGCCTTTGCTGCTTAATCATTAAGTTTTACTTTCTGCAAGACTCTACTCCAGGGCTACTCTGGGCACTTGTGACCCCTGTTCCCCAAGAATATTTTGTGAACATATAATCATATATGTATATGAACTATATATGACAAGTATACAAGCAAACATTTGTTGTTAATAAAGGATAAAGGAATATATTTATTTTTAATTCATTCAGTTTTATTTAAAATTTCATTTATCTTATGTGTAGGAGTGCTTTTCCTACATGTATGTCTGTTTACATGTGCAGAGGCCATAAGAGGATGTCAGATAACTTGGAACTGGAATTAAGGTGGTTTTGAGCCACCATGCAGGTGCCAGGAACCAAATCTGGATCCTCTGGAAAAGTATCTAGTGTTCTTAGCTAACTACTGAACCATCTCACCAGCCCTAGGAATTTATTTTCAAATACTCCTTTCACATGTCTATAATTTTATTTGCCATTCTTTTTAAAAGATGAAAGCAGACTTAAATACTAATAAGATGAATGTGTTGTTTTAATTTTTATAAGAATAATTCAATTTGGCTGAATCTTTGTTGCTTCAGGGCATAGATGTAACTATAGTATCTTTAATGATACTCACAGTTGATACTTGCTTTTGTTAATACCGAGAACACTGCTCCAAATAAACACATAGTATAAAATGGCAGAAGCAGGTTTGTGGCCATTTCAGAAATGATTGGAAATTCTGTCCTAATCACAGGACAAATTTTACTTAATGACTTATTAGTCAGGTTTTCTAGAGCATTGTTTCTCATCGGTTCTAGTCCTTTAATTTAGTTTCTCATGTTGTGCTGACCTCCTACCATAAAACTATTTCATTGCTACTTCATAACTGTAATTTTGTTACATTAATGTAAATATATAATATGTAATATAAATATATAATATGCAACCCCCAAAGGGATCATGATCCAAAAGTTGCACATTGTTGCATAGGTAGGTAGGTAGATAGATAGATAGATAGATAGATAGATGAATGATTGGTAGAGGTAGATAGATGACATATATGCAGATGCAGATTCTACACGTAGATCATAAATGTGGATATAGATATAAGAGAAAGAAAATAAATAAAAACCATACAGGATGTGTTGTAGGCTGCCTCATAGTGGAGAGGCTGAGAATTCAGTAGTTGTTCAGTCCACGACGCCCGAAAGCCTTTAGGGTTTCTGGAGAGCTGCTTATCTTAAGTCCACATTGGAATGCTATGGAAGCAGGCTCTAACAACGGTGAAGGAATGCCCCAGAAGCAGGATAGATGACCTCACCAGAAGAGTGAGGGCAAGCAGCTGAAAGCAGAGTTTCCTTCTTCCATGTTCATTTCTATGGGGCACCACCAGCAGGTGTGGACCAGGTTTAAAGCACATCCTCCTGTTTCAAATACTCTGATCAAGAAAATCCCTCCCAGAGCTATCTAGTACTTGGGTTTTAGTTAATTCTGTATTCAGTGAAGTTGACAGCCAAGACTGGCCATCACAATGGCATTTTTATGAATCTCAAACCAAGAACTCAGACTACATTTTTGATCAAACATTCTAGCATCATAAAATCCAGATATACCGACTTGACTCCTGCTGAGGGATAATGGAATTCTAAACCTTCTAATGTCCTTCTTTCTGTAATTAAGATATGATGTTTCTACAAAGCAGAAAACCTCATATATAGACTGAAAACACAATACATAAGATATAACTAGAATCTGAGCCATGATGTTTCTGGCAACAGTCATTGGTATTGCATTGTGTAGTGGCCCAAGGGCAAGTGCTGTATGTTCAGAATCAAGGTCGCAGTGAAGTCAGGTGACAGAACAAGCCCAACATTTGTCTTTTCACATTCAGAAGTCGTATGAGATTGTCAATTTGTTTACAACTTTTACATTTAGTTACATGACTCCATATGTGGCCATGACCCATGGTTTAAGAATCTATGGTCTGTACTTGGGTTGGAACTATTGCTGAGTGGTGGAGTCCTTGCCTAGAATAACCCCAGTGAGGGGTTGGAGATACAAATCAGTGGTAGAGATCCTGCATAGAATCCACAATAACAACGTTTCTTTGGCCGTGCTATAGGACAGCATAGTGGCTTAAGTCTGGGCTAGATGTTCTAGGTAGAAATGCTCACTGCTTTATTTATTTCATTACAGTGGGACCACAGCCAAGTTCCTTCGTTATTCTGTGCTTCAGTTTCCCGATCTCAAACCTGGGCATAATTTTAGTACCATCTCCTACAACAGGTTGTGAATTAGATTAGGCAATGTATATGCAGTACTCAGAGCAGTGCATGGTCTACTGATATTATTCGTATCCTTGTTATTAAAGTGAAATACAATATTATAAACTCAACAAGACTCAGCTATCAAGCCCTTATAGCAATGCTTATTTATTAACTCACAGAATGAAATTTAAAAGAATCCCTGATTTATTTATTTATTATATGTAAGTACACTGTAGCTGTCTCCAGACACACCAGAAGAGGGCATCAGATCTCATTACAGAGGGTTATGAGCCATCATGTGGTTGCTGGGATTTGAACTTACAACCTATGAAAAAGCAGTCAGCACTCTTAACCACTGAGCCATCTCTCCCAGAGGAGGATCTTGTTAGCCATCAGGGGGAGGAGAGGCCCTAGGGCCTGAGGGTGTTAGATGCCCCAGTATAGGAGAATGCCAAGGAGAGAAGCTGAGAGTGGGTGGGTGGGTGAGTAGGAGAATATCTCCAAAGAGGCAGGGGGAGGGATCAGGGAATAGGGAGGTTCCAAAGGGGAGATCTGGAAAAGGGGAAACATTTGAAATGTAAATAAAGTGTCAAAAAACCTCAAATAAATAAAAGAATCCCTGATGAGCCTTTTACAGGAGGAAACTGAGGCATGGGGGAAGGGTTCATCCACTTATAGAGCAAGATAGTGTCTGGCCATAAAAAAAAAAAACAAAACAAAACAAACCAGATTTTCTTACCTCTAGCTCTTCCTGTTTCGAGTGTCTCAGTATTGATCAAATGAGCATTGAGCCTCAAATTATACCTTCCTGACAAAGTCTGGGCACACACCCTGCAGTGGGCTTTCCCCACAGGAGGGCGATGTGAGTGAGAGACAGGCTGAGAGACAAGCTACAGATGCTTTCAGGAAGGAGTGAGGAATTGAATCTGCAGTTGTCAAGGCTCCTGCTCCTGTTCTCCTGGAAGCTGTGCACTTGGTGTTTATGCAGCTTTGAGGTGATTATTTCACGAGGAAGAAAATCTCTTGATCACATTCCATAATGTTTTCTAAGTGAACATTTGGTATTTAGTGGCTAAGTAAATTTACTTTTCTATAATGAACAAGGTGGATGATTGGAAAACGTTTACTGCACTGAAGTATGGGTGCCTGCTGTCCAAAGGATTACTTAACTCACAGCTTAAATGCTTATGTTTTTTGGAAAGGCAAACAGATTTTTTCCTTTCAGAGAGAGACAGGGATGGGAAGAGAGGGAGAGAGGGAGAAGGAAAGGGGAAGAGGGAGAGAGAGAAAGCTCAGGATTAACAGCTTTGTTCCCATTAAAATCTAACTAAACAAATATGTGAAGACATATTTGTTTTCTTGTGATGGATGAGATAGATAGACATACATGTTTTTCCAATGCTGAACACACCTGCAGTTTTACAATGATGCCTGCTTTGTACAGAAACTTCTCTCTACTGGTATGTGATCACTGGCAGGGCTAAATAGACATTAAATCAGTGTCATTGATCTGACAAATAACAACAACAAAACAACAACAACAAACAAAAAAAGCAAAAAAAAATAAAAGGCTACTACTATTGTAGTCAATAATTTTTGGTTGTGTACATACATAAACACATCTTAAGTTGGGCTTGGTGGCACAGGCCTTAATTATAGTACTTGAGAATCAAGAGCAGATCTCTGCGAGTTTGGGGTCAGCCTGGTCTACATTCTAAATTCTAGACCAGCAAATTAAGACTCTGTCTCAAAAACAAAAACATCGTAACACCATGATGATAGTAAGCCATAGAAAACAGACTAACAAAACCAGAAGTTTGTCCTGAGAATTTCACCATCCAGGGCTGTGGATGGTACAGTAGGAGAAAGCAAGAGACCATTTATGCTCTGGTTCTCAAAGTTAATATGATATTCACAGGATTCCTTCTCAGTGACTTAAACTCTCCTGCCCTTGTGTTTCAGATTCAAGGGAAACAAAAAGTGAGTGACTGGTCTCTAAGGCAGTGAGTGATTCTCATCCTTCCTAATGCTGCTGCCCTTTAATACATCTCGTGTTGTGATGACCCCCAACCATGACATTACTTTCATTGCTACTTCATAACTGTAATTTTGCTACTGTTATGAATTGTGATATAAACATCTACTTTTTCCAATGGTCTTAGGTGACCTCTGTGAAAGGGTCTTTATCTTCCAGAGGGGTCATGACCCACAGATTGAGAACTTCTGCTCTGAGGCCAGGGAGACAGTGGTATCATCGTCATGGCCAATGGAACCATTCCCAAAGGAAGGGGATGATTCTAAGCTAAGCAGCAGCCCCCAGATGCATCCATAAATCCAAGACAAAGATATAAACAAAAACCATTTCAGATTCCAGCTGCTTTCTTCCACAAACAAACATCACTGGTCCACTCTCCTGCCCACAGCCTCTGTGGACTTCATCTAAACCCTTGCCTCTGATTTACACTTGGAAAATAATTTGCAATTCCTAACCTCACAAGATGCAATATACTCAGTGCTTTCCACATTGTAGCCTGTGATTTCTCATTAGCGTAAGCGTTGGTTGTTGTTTTAGTTAGGGTTACCATTGCTTGGATGGAACCCCTTGACAAAAGAGACAAGTTGGAGGAAAAGGATTTATTTGGCTTACACTTTAATATCACTGTTCATTATCAAAGAAAGTTAGAATAGGAATTCAAGTTGGGCAGGGACCTGGAGACAGGAGCTGATGCAGAGGCCACAGAGGGGTGCCACTTACTGGCTTGCATCTCACAGCTTGCTCAGCCTGCTTTCTTATAGAACCCAGGACCACCAGCCCAAGGATGGCCCCTCCCACAATGGTCTGGACCCTGCACTAATTGAGAGAGCGCCCTACAGATGGATCTTACGATGGCATTTTTCCTCAGTTGAGGTTCCCTTCTTTCAGATAACTCTTATGTCAAGTTGACATAAAACTAGCCAGCACAGCTGTCCACAGTAGTAACCAGCTCAATGCTCTGATAAACTATCTTTTACATCCCCACTCCCTTATCACTGGATATAAAATACCTAACCTAAAGTCTTAAGTTGTTAGGCCCTGCTGACAGCTAACAGTACTACTGAAGGGATTGGAGCATGTGGGCCGTAACTTCATCAAGGTGCAAATGTACACATGGGTCATATTTTGATGGCATTATGGGAAGGTGGTAGACATTTAAGAGGGGGATGGCTGAAGAAAGTAGGTCACTTGAGTGTATCTCAGAAGGTGTGACTTGTCCTCTCTCACTCTTCAACTCTTCTCTGCCATGAAATGAGACACTAATCTTAACTGCATGTTCTATGATACATGTTCATTACATATGAACGCAGTAGCTAAAGAGGCCATTGAAAGTTGTGATAGAAAGCTTAGAGTTTTGTATTACATGAAAAGCACTTGCTACTAAATTCTTATTTTCAGAATCTGAATCAGAGATCTCAGCCTATGAAACAGTTTCTTCCAAAAACATACTAATCAATATGATAGATGGGTATTTTCCCTTGGTGGACTTGACAGTTGCCTCAGTGGATGGTGATCCAAGTCTCTGCTTTTCTTCTGAAGCATGGCTGGGAAGCATGAGGTGCTTGAAGCCAGGTATCCTGATTTCGATTTCGTTTGATTTTCACAGGGGACACAAACCAGAGGGGTGGATACATTGAACATGTTTCTTGGAGAAAATGTTTCTTGATTAAGAAAAAATAGGATAAATAGGCACAATGACTTCCAGTTTCCTCTAGGTGAAGTGGGTCACTGCTGTACATGCCCAGGAATAAGCCAAATAGCTTTAAAAGGGCTTATTAAAGGATTTATCAGAACTTTGCCCCAGCCCCTGCCCCTTCCCTATAGCACTTACTGTTTCTGTGTAAACCAAAGACTTCTTACTGAAAACACACTCTTGGCTTTTCTATCATATAAGAATGTTCTATCCTGAACACTCAGCAGACACAAGGGCCAGAGAGAAAAAGCCCCTCAGAATAGCCTTCAATGGTTCTTCTGTAGCTTCCTTTCTCTTGGAGATCGGAAGTACATTCCACAACATCTCCAGAGTCAATTGCATTTATTCTTCAATGGTTCTTCTGTAGCTTCCCTTCTCTTGGAGATCGGAAGTACATTCCACAACATCTCCAGAGTCAATTGCATTTATTCTCAGTTTCCCATAAACTCCAACTTACTATTACACACTACTTAGATCCCTCACCTCTCAGATGCAATGATACCCAGTACTTTCTATCATGACACCAATGGAATGAGGCCTGGCTGTCCACAGTATTAGCCTGCTTGTGAACTCAACCTATCTCAGTATTTTGCTTCTTTGCTTTTCTCATTCCTCTCTCGGTGCTTTGTGAGGTCACTTTCTGTTGTGGTTTGGGTTTTGGTCACCCCCAAAAGCTTGTGTATTGAAATTGTGGTCCTTGTCTCGTCATGCAGTTGTGGTAATAGGAGGCTACCAGCTTCATCAGTGCATCAAACCATTAATAAAAGGATAATTTAATGACCTTTCTGGAAGGTGACAGGAAGTAAGAAGTGGAGCCTGTTTGTCTTAGCTTCCACCTTTCTTCTCTCACTCCATCCCTTCCATGAGGTATCAGGAGCATCCAAAACTTCAATGCAAGATCTGTTCTGGTGTCATTTAAGATGATGGCGAACTGCTTTTGGCCTGGGCAGAAAGTTCTTTCAGAGTCTGGGAAATAACTACAGGGAATTTAATGTCACTACACATCTACATGAATGAAATTGATTTCCTATGTGGATTAACTTCTGTAAGAAGTCTCTCTCTCTTTTCTTTCCTCTTCCAGGATGTGTGTATCTCTGATCATGCAGAACATTATTTTACAAGATAGAAAATATTTTCCCAGGCTGTTGTAAATTATTATTGAACAATGGAGCCCTTTCTCCAGCCATCATTCCCGAGCCACCTGGCCAGGCTCAGATAAATGGCCTATTGTGGAGGCGCACAAAACTGGATGAATCACGATGTTATCCTGGGAGTATAGCAGCCTGGTACATAGGTGATGGAAAGTCTAAAATTGTGGTCCTGTGATGAGCTCCTGCAGGGGACAGCTTTGCCATGATTAAAGCCCATCCTGGATAACTCTGTAGGCATAGGTCCAGCTGCCCAGGTCTGGGTTGAGATGATAACACTTTTTCTCGTTGCCTTCTTCCAAATAACTAACTTTAGCCAGGAACAAGCCATCCGAAATCCAGTTAGTGGGGACGTAAATGGTACAACTTCCCTGATTTTACTTTCAGTTTATGAGTGTTAAAACTTAACATGAGGCTAAAGCACAAAGATTATGAGTTAGAGTCAACCTGGCCAATGGCAGTAAGTTTAAAACCAGCTGACCTACATAGTAAGACCTTGTTTCTCCCTCCCCCCCCCCAAAAAAAAAGAAAGAAAGAAAGGCTCTGATGATGTAATGAAGTGGTACGGCTGTAGCTTGGTAAGTGAAAGACCTAGAGTTCCATCCCTATCCTGGAAAACAAAATCAGAATAAGATTACAGAATACCTGACCCAGACAACATAAAGGAGGGAACACTTGTGTGTCTCTTGAGCCTGGAAGTTTCAGTCCATCATGGCAGAGAGGGTGTGCCAGAGCACATCATCACATTTATTATGGCCAAGAAGCAGAGAGAGTTCATATTTGTGCTTGCTGGCTTCTTCCAGGAAGCAGAAAGAGGGCATGCCCTTGCTTACTAGTTCCCTCCTTCAGCATATGGAATGATACCACCATACTCAGGGCAGGTCTTCTCCCCTCAGCTAATGCTCTTTGGAAAGGCACTCACATTCTCAGGGGCATGCTTTATCAATCTCCTAGGTGATCCTGAATCAATGAATGTATCGGTTGAAATTAAGTACCACAGTCATCTTAAGGGTTGAGATTCATCCATAATTGTCTTTCTGGTGACTGCCCCCCCCCCGTGTCGTGTGTGTGTTTGTGTGTGTGTGTGTGTGTGTGTGTGTGTGTGTGACGAGAAACATTGTCTTTTGAGAACATGATGCCAAGAACATTGGGGAGTAGACTCCCCATCGCAAAGTTTGATGGAGTTCAATGTCTACCTTCTGTTCGAATGGACCACTGGAAACTTTCAAACTTAAGAAATGGAATTTTACAATTCAAAACTTATAGGTATTTTAAAATGCTGTTGGCACTGCTGTGTTGTGTAACACTGTCCTCAGAGCAGTAACAGACATTACTATTTTTATCAGAGCAGCTGTGATTACTCACAGGAGCCCTTCAACAAGGTCAGGCCTGTTGATGACTCCCTCATGGAAGGAGGGTTTGGGAAGGTCATTAGATCTACACCTAAGATACCTCTTTCTGCATCCCTCTATAGCTGCATGTGATCCTGACCAGCTGCCTGTGGTCTCAGGAAGGGCTGTATTGATAGGAAGCTGAAGATTAGCTAAAGGACTGACTACACAGCTGTGGTGAAGTTGCCAGGCAGGGATGAGGCCTTTCAGGGATACAGTTGTTTGAGGGTCATCCACAGTTCCATAAGTAGCATCTCAGTGGTACTCCTGCAAGTAATCCCAGTAAACCAGGCATGGTGGCACACAACTATAATCATAGCACTCAAGAAGCAGAGGCATATAGATCTCTGTGAGATCAAAGCCAACCTGATCTACATAGGAAGTTCTAGGACAACCAGGGTTACAATGTATTGAGACCCTATCTCAAAAAAAAATAACCCCAATAAACTTATTGCTTCACAATAACTAAATGAAAGTATTCCTTTGGTTTTTCATTGGTGCCCTATCTGGAGTGAGTAGACCTTTGTTCATGTCACCCCAGGAAAAGAGGTTGCATTGACTGCTACTATAGTTGTAAACTGTGTGTATTTTTTCTTTCAAACTTGCTTATTTAATGTGATTGAACATTCTGTATCTTGTATGGAGAATTAAGATTTTTAAAGTTTTTTCCAGTGCTAGGCGTGGAATCCAGAGCTCCACTTTTTTTTTAGATTTTTGTATGAAAAAACACCTAAGACCATCTGTAAGCCCACTACCTATAGATAGACACTTTGAATGACTTGATGATGTTTCTCGCCATTCTCTATGCATATATTTATAGCTCATATTTACTTGGCATATCAGATGTGATCAAATATTATTTACAAAGCCATATTTGAAAGTGCTATCACATTCTTTTTTTTTTTTTTTGGTTTTTCAAGACAGTGTTTCTCTGTGTAGCCCTGGCTGTCCTGGAACTCACTCTGTAGACCAGGCTGGCCTCAAACTCAGAAATCCACCTGCCTCTGCCTCCCAAGTGCTGGGATTAAAGGTGTTCGCCACCACTGCCCCACCCCTTCCTTTTTCTTATTGTGTTTAACCATCTTGGTATTGTTAGAAACTTTAGATTGTTTGCCATCTCTCGCTCTTTACATTGCCACCAATATGCAAAGCCTTTGAAGTGTTTCCTCTTGACCTAGGATGTTCTCCTGAGCTTCTAAAATCACCTGCAAGAAAATCACTTACCCTGGAGTTCTGGGCTGCTAAGTAGCTTTTCAGAGATTTTCGTTTCCCTCGAATAAATGTGATTTCTTCCCTGAAAGAAGTTGTGGTTTGTGGGATGTTCTTCTTGCTTGTTAAAGAGTCTCTGGTTCATTTGCTCTTCCCAATAGCCCAGTTGGTTAGGAACTACCTTTCCCATGAAGAGGGTGAAGACATTCAAACAAGTAGAACTGGATACCTTTCCTGGTCTTGCGCTGAGTCAGCTTGTGTGACCTCACTATGATGTATCCAATGTCCCAGTCTTCCCCAATATTCTCTTTCCTGCTGAGTGTTGCACCCTTTCTTTCTCTGTGCCTATGGGCAGGTGGTGTTCTCCCTCTAGACTCAACTCCCCCTCTAGTCCCCCAGGTGGAAGTTTTAGAAATCTTGTGCTATTCCAAAAACCAACCTAGCTGACCACCTCGATGGTAAGGCAGCCCCTTCTTAGGTTCCTAACACCAACTCTCATGAAATGAATCCGCATGTACCCACCCTGTCAATAAAAGCACACCTGTAGGAGGAAATGCATTTAAGAAGGCTAACATCAGACTCTGCATCTCACTTCTACCAAGTGATGGGCCGTACGGGAGGCACCGAGGCACTTCGTGCTCACAGATAAGCACCATCGGACCCAGAAATGTTAAACACACAGGGTTGTCTCTTTAACCTGTTTTCCACCCAGAAGGCTTGGAGCAGATGTGGTTAATAGACTGGTGACCTTAGTACCACCTGTGTGGCTGAGACCACAATGAATTCTTTCCTAGACTCATCCTAAGCTTGCTTTCCTAGGTTGATCTAAAGAACCCATCATTATGGAAGCTGTCACAAGTACTTCCCAAAAAAGTTTTGATGTAGTCATGTCTTAAGCTTTGTTATGCACATAAGATTGAATTAATTATTATCAGAAAAAATTTCATTAAGTTATGCTGTGCTTAAATATGTCTAAAATAAACTACCTGTAGTCAATTTCTATACTGAGATATGTTGAACCCAACTTCCTTCTGCCTCCTGTGGACCACTGCTCTGCTGGCTGTGGTGTTTGCAGATCCCCCACAGGAACAGGTAAAGGGGACCTTCACATTTTATTCAATTTTAATTTCTTTTAAATGTTTTTTAACCATGTGTGTGCAGGAATACTCACATGTGTGCAGATGCCTATGGTGTTCAGAAGACAATGTAAGGTGCCATGCAGCCAGAGTTACAAGCAGATGTGAGCCTCTAGATGATGGGGCAGAGAAAGCTCCATCCATATGCTCCATAAAAAAATCAGGACCACAGCTCCAACTGAATCCTGCTCTGTGGATATCCTTTGCTCAGCTACCTGAAATATTATCATGTTCCTGAGAAGATACTGTTGGCTCCGTGATTTCTTACAAGAAAAAGATTGTACCCACACCACTTCCAAAGCTGCCAAGAAGAAAAGTAACAATGAAATAATTGGCCCTTAGTGTTTGTTTGTTTTTGTTTTCTGCTTGGAGACAACAGTTGTGAGCTAAAACTGTCTCCCTCCACAGCGCATTACCTGGACCTTCGCCAGGCTCATCTAACGGACAGTGATTGCATGCGGAAGCGTAACCTCTTCCTTTCCCCACTGCCTTGCATGAGGCCTGACCCCCAAGTGTAGTCACAGGAATCCCTAATCTCAAGGAGACATTAGGCACAACGCTAAGGTCTCACTATCACCTGCTTCTCTTGCTGGGCTCTGGATGTCAGCCTCTCCACCCGACACCTTAGTCCTGAGTTTTCTAAAACTCAAGGGTCTTCTAAAGTGTTTTATTGCTGAATGTAATGCCGAAGCATGAATCTAGACATTTTAAAAGATTGATTGATTGATTTTTGTATGTGTTTTTCCTGCGTATATGCAAGTGTACCAAGTGTGTGCAGTGCTCAGAGAGGCCAGAAGAGGGCGTCAGATCATCTAGAACTGGAGTTAACAGAGGATCGTGGGCCATCATGTTGGTGCTAGAGGCTTAATCTGTGAGCAGTAAATGCTCTTAACTGATGAGCTACCTCTCCAGCCTCCATCCTAGACATTTAAAAAAAATTTACTTCCCGGTTTTTGAACTCTTACATAACCATACTGAAATCCATTCCCAGATGAGAATGTAAGCAATGTTTGTGCCTTCCCCTGGAGTTCCAACAACAAACAGGAATGGCTGCATACAAGTTTACTCTAGAGAACTAATGAATTTATTGGTCTTCCTTATAAAGAATAGATAAGAGGTTGATTGCAGTGGTGTGGGTGTTCTTCCTACAGGCTGCACCTGAAAAGCCTTTTACCCAGCAGAGATAAGAGTTTCCTCCTAGTGCCAAAGATGGAATTTGGTTCTTCTAACTTTCCCAGCCTTTGTACTTATGTTGACTAGTTTTATGTGAACTTGACATTGGATATAGTAATCTGTGAGGAGGGAACCTCAATTAAAAACCTTCACAGGCTCAGACTGTCAGTTAGCCTGTAGGCTCTTTTCTTAATTACCTTGATGTAAGAAGGCCCATTCCATTGTGGGTAGGATCTCCCTGGTGGTCCTGGGTTCTATAAGAAGGCAGGCTTAACAAGCCATGAGGAGTGAAGCTCTAAGTATCACCTGTCCATGGCCTCTGCATCAGCCCCTGCCTCCTGGTCCCTGCTCTGTTTTGAGTACCTGTCCTGACTTCTTTCAGTGATGGACTACACTGTGGGAGTATACGCTGAATAAACCCTTTCCTCCTGCAAGTTGCTTTTGGTCATGCACCACAGTATCAGCAACCCTTGTCTAACTAAGGCCACCCTCTAACCCCTCTCTGATGTCACATGCAATTAAGGTAGAGTTCCATACAGCAGTGGTAGGGAGCACTTAAATATTTAAGTGAGAGTTGCATGACTCTCCTCACTCTCCATGAAGGAGTGTAAATAATCAACAAGCCTAGCTTGGATGAGCTTTGGTAAGCTGAAGTCCCCATGATAGTAGTTTCCTGGCTCTGAGGACAGTCACTCACAGCAATGGGAAAGCATATAAATAAACAGTACAGAGCTTGATGGAGTTTGATAAACAGACCAACACATCCCATGCTTCTCCCAAGATCCCATCTTGTATTCTTTTTTTTTTAGCTTCTACCCGAAGGCTGAGAGCTATCTCGACATTCATCACACTGGTTATGTTTGCTGCTCAAGTTCTTTGTGGGAGTTTAATTGTGAATCCTCCTGAGCGTGGCTTTATTTGATAAGTGTAATGTTGGTGAGAATCATCTGGACGTGGCATATACATTCTCTTGCACTGTGATCTACAGTGGATATGTACAAAGTTCTTCTCTGTTGGATGGACGCTTGCTTACTTTGTAGATCTAGCTAATACAAATTATGCTGCTTATGAAATTCTTCATCCAAAGCTGTAGTGTATGTAAGTATGTATTTCCATTGGGCAGACATCTCAGAAAGTAATGAATGGCCATACACTGGGCTTTACTGGATACTGGCAAAGGGCTTCCTAATGTGTGAGTAAATGTTCACTTGGTTCTGTATTATCACAGATACTTGATAACTTCAAAATCTGTTAGAATTCTCTTTTAATCTTTTATTAAATTTCCTCTTCCACAATTTCAACCAAGAGGAGTAGCAAGAGCCTGGTTTTGTTATTGTCGTTGTTGTTTGTTTATTGCTTTTTGCAGGGGAGCCTCTGGGGCTCTCCTGGCTGACACATAAGGAGGCATTCCCACTTGTCACTGGGATTTTTGTTTAATAATTCCTGAGTATTAGGCATAGCATTAATCATCCTTACAGGCTACCACTCTACTAATTCTCATAGTTTTTATTGGAGTTAAATGGTCAATCAGTTCCACTCCCTTACCTTCCTGCCTCTCCCAGACTCCTGTGTCTATTTCTTCCCATTCCCAGTAACCCCCCCCCTCCCCGAGTTCATATCCCCTATGTTCTGATATCTGCTTTACCCCAGTGATCCTGCTCTGGGCTCCTGGCTTCTATAGTTATTCCGAGTTAAACACACAGATCTGAAGATCAGAAGTTAAGATCCACAAATGAATGAGAACATTAGAATTTGCCTTTCTTCGTGTGGGTCATCTCACTCAGTATAACCCTTTCCAGTTCCATCTTGTGTCTGTAAGTTTCATAATTTGATTTTTACATCTAAATAAAATTCCTCTTTATGCATCACATTTTCATTATACCTTTATCTCTTGGTGAATATCTGGACTGATTCCTAGCTATGTTGGATAAAGCAGGAATAAACTTGGATGAGCAAGAATTTCTGTAGTAGGATATGGCGCTTTTAGAGAGCATGCCCTGAGTGGTATCACAGTAGATGCATTTTCTAGCTTTTGGAGGAAACTGCACACTGATCTCCATAATGACTGCAGGAGTTTGCAGTCCCATGTAGGATGATTAAGCATTCCTTTCCTCTGGTTCTCATCAGCATTTGTTGTCATTTGGGTTTTGATGACAGCCATTCTGACTGGGATGAGATGGAATCTCAAGGTACTTTAAACTTGTATTCCCTGATAGAGTTAGGTTGTCTAGTTGTTATTTTTATTTTTACCTTATTTGTTTATGGCAGGATCGTACTATATCGCCTGTCCCTGGCCGGGAACCCACTATCTAAACCAGGCTAGCTTCAAACTCACAGAGATCCATCTGAGATTGGAAGTGTGAGCCACTCTGCTCAGCTGTTAGCTTGCTTCCCTCCCCCCTCTTTCTATCTCTCATTCTATGAGAAGATCTATGACCCATTTTTGATTAAGTTGTTCATTGTTTTAAAAGTTCTTTGGGTATTCTAGATAATAATCCTCTATTGGATGAATAACTGGACAAAGATTTTTTCCAATTCTATGATGCATTTTCACTTGATTGACAGTTTCTTGCTGCCTAGAAGCTTTATTAGTTCACATCCAGCTTCATTTAAGATTGAAGTTTTTTTCAGTATTTCTCTTTAGTGAATTCTGATATCGTATCTTGTTTTAGCCTCTTATTTTACTCAGTTGTTTGCATTTCCTTGGGCCTCCGTTGGTTCACTCATATTGTTTTTAAGTTTGTGTGGGTGTTCTTTGAATTTATTGGAGTCTTTGAACATGTTTATAATTGTGCTTTTGGACTTTGGATGGCATTTCATCTACACTGCTGTCTTAGGTTTCTAACTAAAGAAACATCATGACAAGAAGAAACACAGGGAAGAAAAGCTTTACTGTACCTTACACTTCTACATTATACTCCATCACTAAGGGAAATCAGGGCAGGAAACCGGGAGGCAGGAACAGAGGCAGCGGCCATGGAGGAGCGCTCTCCCTATACCACTGTCCTGAGATTTCACTCCTCAATACAGTGTCAGCATAGTGAGATTGGGCTTCATGGTCTGTTTTCTCGGAAGTCCATGTTCTTCTCTAAAGTACACTGCCTTGAACCATCTTGTTGCTAAACTGCTTTCCCAGGGAGAAACAAATAAGTCTACTTCTTGTCCTAATGTCCTAACAGCAAACTGAGGCACAATTCTGCCAAAGTTTACTCTGGGGAACCAATAACTTTGTGGGGTTTCTTTACAGAATATAGGTAAGGATTTACTTAAAGAGTTGTGGGTGCTCCTCCTCCAACAGACCTCATCTGGAAAGCTGAGTGGAAAGCAGACCTCATCAGCAAGGGTGAGTGGCTTCTTCTAGTCACATAGATGGAGCCTCTCCCTTCACCAGGCTCCCCAGCCTCCCTGAGGCCCTGAGAAAGCAAGGCAGAATTGCTTACAGCAGGTGGAAAGAAGAGACTGGATAATCCGGTAAGGATCTTCTGACCCTCTCCACCCCTCCATGATGGAAGGAGAACATGCTCAGCTGGTACAATCCTTTTGTAAGGGAGCATAGATGAACTCTCTGCTATGGTGGTTGCATGGCTCAGAAGACAGTCACAACACATTTCCTGTCCTGCTGCATATACACAGGATCCACACCAAATGTTGTTTTTGTCTTTCCCTCCATTGTGTATGTCATCACGCTGACAGCCAGGCCTCAAACAACTGACCCATATATGGCTACTTCTGCATCCCAATGTTTCATTTCTATCCTGGTGTGGCTCGTACTAGGGTCTGTAGAGTCCCAATTCTACCCCTGCCGTAGGATTCTTGGGCCTTTCTCCTCAGGCATAAATAACTACAATCTCTACTTTACGCCACTGATAGATGTGACCTTTTCATGGACAAAACTAGGTTTTGTTGCTTCCTATTCCACAGGCATCAGGAGAGAAGAAGCAGAAAGGCAAGAGGGAGAAATAAAAGTGTTTATTGCATAATGCCGGCTGTTTAGGAAGGTGTATCCTGATTACAAAAAAAAAAATCTTCTGTGTGGTTTAGTAAGATGATGGCATTTGGGCCTAAATTCAAATTTGAATCTATAAACAGGTGACTAAAACTGGATGCCCTCGGAAGTAAGGAAAAGACATAAAAGTTTTATGTGGAGTGTTGTAACTGGAGCTACTTTTGAGATTCTGGAAAACAAACAAGAAGGGAGGAAGCCAATGACATTTGAGTCATCAGTGGGGCATTGCCACAGTAATCTGGATCAGAGCCACAGGAGAATATTGAGAATTGGTGCACACTCTTCAGGCCAATCATAGCCAAGCTATGAGGGTATGGTTATTCATTTGTCAACTTTCTCCACCATCAATTCAGAGCTTCTCCTAACTTACTGACTAATGTGAATAGCAAAGTCTCTCAGAACTAGAGTTGTACAATTAGTACATCCTGGAGGCAGGATGGGACACCAGTAGCCTCTGACTCACTAAGCATTTGTACCCACCATCTCTGCCTTCTGGTGAGCTGAGAGTCAGTAGAATAGAATTTTGTTACTCAGACCTTAGTTGACTGCTCAAGGGAACCATTGTCTATTTCCTGCTGAGCTGGCTGCCTGAGAAGCATCATGGCATGAAACCCTTTGCTGAGTTCAGCCATAGTCCTGTGTTCTCCCATTGCATGGGCCCAGAACCTTCTTTCCTGATCGACAGAGTATCCTTCTGGACACCAAGGCCCAACCTTTTGGCCCAGCTTTCAAAGAGCAAGTGTAATCACACTGACCTCTGATAAAGGGAATTTACCTGCCTGCCTCAACATCCTAATACCCCATCAGAGATCCAGAGTGATGGATAAGATAGGAGGCCCCCATCTGTCAAGCTGCCTTCAGTTGGTAAGATGTACAGGGATGAGCAGCTAACTTATGATTCCCTTCTTTGCCTTTTGCAACATGAATCCATCTGATCTCTGACTTACCTTGTCTGAAAGTGGAAACCTCTTCTCAGCACTATTCAGTGGGGTTTCACTTTTTAAAAAATTTTCTTTATTTACATTTCAAATGTTTCTGCCTTTCCAGGTCTCCCCCTCAAAAACCCCATGTCCCATTCCCCCTTCCTTTGCCTCTATGAGGGTGCTCCCCCACCCACCCACTCCTGTCCTCCCACCCTGGCATTCCCCTACACTGGGGCATCAAGGGCCTCTTCTCCAACTGATGTCCAACAAGGTCATCCTCTGCCACATATGTGGCAAGTGCCATGGGTTGCTCCATGTGTATTTTTGGTTGGTGGTCCAGTCCCCAGGAGCTCCCGGGGGATCTGGCCTGGTGACACTGTTGCTCCTTCTATGGGGCTACAAATCCCCTCAGCTTCTTTACTCCTCCATTGGGGACCCCTGAGCTCAGTCCAATGGTTGACTGTGAGCTTCTGCCTTTGTATTTGTCAGGCTCTGGCAGAGCCTCTCAGGAGACAGCCATATCAGGCTTCCCTCAGCAAGCACTTCTAGGCATCCATAATAATGTCTGGGGGTTTCACTTTTAACTGAGGATTTCTAGCTGCATCATCTCAGGACCATGGGCAAGCATCAGAGAGCTTTGGTTTCTATAGACCAGGAGCTAGGGCAAACTCAGAGCTCTGGAACACTAGGTTTGAGAATCTGAAGTTTCTATTAAAAGCACGGGGAATGGTTCATTCATATATTTTAATAGGTTTCCAGAGCATGTAAGATGGCATTTGCCATGTGGGGCTGAGATGTTGCCTTCACTATAAATGGGTGAGTTGTTAATGCCAAAGCAGTTACACTAGCTGTTACCCAAGGAACTAGATGGCCTTTTATTTCTCATGGCTCTACCATGCTCACATCTCAAACTAAAGAAACTCTGACTATTATCAAAGTCTGCAATAGGCCTATGTGTGCCGACTAATGATGCAGGTACAGGTACTTTCTAGACTCTCCCCAGGGCAGACATCATTAATAAATCCTAAACCTGAAAGCACCTTTCTCAACATTCCACTCCACGTGGTCATAAGCTTATGGATGCAAGTTAAATTGCATGCCTGCTTTGTTTCTGCTCAACTGGCAATGTCATTACACTTGTGGTCTGTTCCCACATGTGTTGCCTAGATGGACTCGGAAGAGTTCATTGCATACATAGATTATAACTACCATTCATTGTGCACCAGAGATTGTCTTAAGATGATAGGATTCCAGAGCACAGAGACAGGACCAAAGCTACCAAGACAGCTTTACTCCTGTGACTACAGGAAGTCCTCAGTTTACAAGGATCCCCCTAGAAATGTCACAGCCACCCTTGAGAAAGAGAGAGTTGATGATGAAAAATGAGTGTCCAAAGGAGAAGGGGAAGTCAGAGGATGCCATCTCTATTACCATCTCTATTACCCTCTCTATTACCATCTCTATTACTTTCTCTGTTACTATCTCTATTACCCCCTCTATTACCCTATTACCATCTCTATTACTATCTCTGTTACCCCCTCTATTACCCTCTCTATTACCACTTCTATTACCATCTCTATTACCCCCTCTATTACCCTCTCTATTACCATCTCTATTAACCTCTCTATTACCCTCTCTATTACCATCTCTATTACCACTTCTATTACCCTCTCTATTACCATCTCTCTTACCACCTCTATTACCATCTCTATTGTCATCTCTATTACCATTACTTCCCAGTCATTTCCTTGGATCCAGAAGATACCTACGGAGAAAAGTAGAAAATAGTGCCTGTCTGAACAGGTGACTTACTCCCATTCCAACACCTTTACTCTTGGGAAAGCTGGATAGATTTGCGTACACATAGATATGTGTACGAATCTATCTATGTAGGGCTGATAAAAGGATCAAGGCCAAACCTGTATTAAGTCAGTGGCCAAGAAGCTGGCTATGAAGAACCCTATGAGCAGGCTACTTCAAAGGAGCGACCAGAGGAAAGAGCTAATTGATCCATTGCTGGGGATCTCATTCCAAGCTTGGAGAAAGCCCAGGCCATTTCTAGCCTAAGAAAAGTTGTAAATGCAAGCTGTAAGAGAGGGAGAGGGAGTAGATGGCATCCAGATTAATTCCAGAAGTCTCCTGGCTGTTCCTGCAGTCTGTCTGAACACTCTTAATTACTCTGCACTCCGTGCTGCTTCTTAAAGTGGCTTATTCACTGTTACCATAGGAATCTCTTAGACACAAGGCTGATAAATCGGAGAATCAATTCAAGTGAGTCATTGTTGAAGGATCTGTGGATTTACAGAGCAGAGGGCTGTCTGGGGAAGACAATGCAATAGAAGGAGGAAGTGGAGGATATAATGCCCTGAAACACAAACTGGAGTGGGCTCACAAACCCCCTCAACTCATAGTGTCTTGGAAACAGCCTATGGAGTGTTTGTAAAGAAATATAATTATTCTGTGTCAAAGACTTAACCAAAGACTGGTTTACACTCCTACACACATGGCCACTCTGGAATTCGAATTCGTTGGCTGATTCTAAATTGGAAGTAAACCCAGCTTCCACTAAGTTCATTGCTCTTGATGGGTTATGCACAACTCATTCTGCATCATTCTGCTCTGATACGCCTTCTTTCTAGAAAATGCCAAGTAAACATCCATAGAAAGAAAAAAAATAAAAACAAAAAACAGGAAGGCAACACTTTTGATCATAGAATCCGAGGGCAGAAGAGTAAGGAAGGTCCAGGATATGATTTCCACTTTGGTAACCCACTGACTCCTGCAGGGAGCATGTGATGATTTATCTTGGCTGTCAACTTGACATACATGGAAGAAGGAAATCCTAATTGAAACATTGCCTGCATCAGAGTATCCTCTGGGCTTGTCTAAGGACATTGTCATGATTGCCACTTGATGTAGGAGGGTTCAGCCCACTGTGGGCCATACCATCCCTAGGCAGGTGGGCCTGGGCTGTATAAGGAAGGTAGTTGAGCATGAGCCAAAGAGCTAGCCAGTCAGCAGCATTCCTTATAGTCTTTGCCACCGTTTTTTGCCTTGAGTTCCTTCCCTCAGTGAAGGACTGTGAGCTAAAAGGATAGGTTCAAATAAACCCTTTCCTTTATAAGTTGCTTTACTTATGTTTATCACTGCAATAGGAAAATCGCCCTAAAACAAAGCTTTAAAACTCTTTTGGAGGGAGGCCCCCATCAGTACACTCTTTGTAGTCACAGGACCCTGTCATTTGATACATATCAAGTCCACAAAAGGTCAGTCTGACATTGACCATCTGTGCTGAGATCTGGAAACACCCAGATCAGACTCTCACAATGATGTGAGCTCATATTTCCCACCCCTAGCCGTGTTATAATGTGGAAATCTTTCTATGCATCTCCATAACTGTCGTTTACAACTGAGCCAGTGTATCATTTTTCAAGTTTCATTCCTGGTGGTCCACTTCCACCTGTTAGACCCCACCTCAAAAAGGTTGGGACCCTCCCCAAAACAGCACCCCCAAATAGGGACCAAGTATGAGCCCATGGGGGACATATCAGTTCCCTAGGACCATTTCATTTAACCAGTGCCCAGCTTTCTGATCTCCTTCAGGAAAATACAACACAAAGTGAAAAAAAATCTCCCACAATATGATTTCCTTTGCAGACTAATGATTTTCTAGTTATTTCTTTCCCAGCCATGTCAGAGCTTTTCAAAAGCTCTGGTTCAAAATCTGAACAAATTTTTAAAGATTCTAGTGTTTGGTATGTGAATACTGGAGGAAGAGATAAAATGTTTAAGCCCTTGGCTCAAAATCTCCTTAGAGAGTTGTTAAAATGTCCCATCAAAAGTATTTTATAGCCCAGGGCTAGGAGATGGCACAGTGGATGAAAATGTTTGCCAAAGGCCTGACAGTCTAAGTTCAGATCTCCACAACCCAACTGAAACACTGAATGTGATGGAGTCTATCTGTAATGTCAACCCTCCTGTGGTGAGATAAGAAACACAGACAGGAGAATCACCTGAGAGCTCTTAGGCCAGCTAGCACAGCAATGGACAGAGGAGACAGCTGTTGTGATAAAATACCTTCACAAAGCACCTTAATGACCTCAAAGTGTGGTCCATCATGGGAGGGAAGGTAAGGCAGCAGGAGTTTATGTCTTCAGTCTCAAGAAGAAAGCAAGGAATGCATGTGGACATGCTGGTGCTCAGTTCCCCTATTCCATTTTATACATTCTAGGATCCCCACCCAGGGAATGGTTCTACCCACACAGTTAAGATGGTTTTCCAACATAATTCTTGTCATCAAGGCAAGACCTCATAGATATTCTCAAAGCCTTGATCTTAATCCCTTACAGGTATGCTAGGAGTATTCCCTCCTAGATGATTCAAGATTCTCTCAAGTAGACAGTTAACACTAATGGTCACAGACACTTACAGAGTATATTTCACAACTTATGTGCTAGTTAGTATTTTTGTCCCCTTCGTTTGTATTTTGCCAACAAGCTAGGGTCATCTTGGAAGAGGGAACCTCAGTGGAAAAGATTGTTTGCATTAGATCGATCTGTAGGTAATTATGTGGGGCACTTTCTTGACTAATAGGTGACACAGGAGGGATCAGCCTACTGTTGGTAGTTTTGGCCCTGGGTATGTGGTACTGAGTTGTATAGAAAACCAAAAAATCTAGCCAGCCATAGAAAGCAAGCCAGTAAGTAATGCTTATCCATGGCCTCTACTTCATTTCCTGCCTTCAGGTTTCCACCTTGAGCTCCTGCCCTGACATCTCTTCATGATCAACTATAAGCTGTAAGTTGAAAGAAAAGCCTTCCCTCTCCATGGTGCTTTTTACAGCAATAGAAGCAAACTAGGACACCTGCCTTGGAAAATTATAATCAAGTAAATTTGGAATGAAGTATATTCCCAAACAGGACCTTTCTGGGTACATCTGTATCACATCCAGCCCATCTGGAACACCACATGCTGTTAGGATCAATCTTTGAGCTACTATATTTATGCTTGCTCCTACCCCATGAGGGCTGTGTGACCACATCTCCTTTAGCATGTGAGGAGGAGACTGAATCTGGGCCTCTGAGAAATGCAACTAGAGTTGATGCGGGCACCATAGCAGGCAAAACTCTTCTTCCAAGCCTTGGGCAACCTTCCAGAAATTAGAAGGTCTCCTCAGAAGTATCTGACACTGATTCCTTGCTTATCAGGTTGAAGCAAAAGAAAGAGGTTCATGACAAATCAGAAAATAATAATTTGGAAATCAACAGAAAGGGCCATGTGCTTAGAAAGAGACACTTCTAGAATCATCTTTTTAGAATCGTCTTCCAAGAAGAGTACAAAAGATCTGAGAAGGTAACCTTCACTTTGGTGAAGGCTAGACTCATTCAAAACTAGGAACATCTAGTCAGAACTCAGATGTCCATCTTTTTGCGGTGCAGCACCAGCAGCAAGGGGCTTCACTGGTGCACAGCCAGATTCATGTCTCTGCTATTGCTGGGCAGTGACTGCCTTCCAGACCCTCAGCTCAACTCATTGGCTCATTTAATCCTCACCAAAGCTCAAGCTTCCCTTCCATTTGTAATCTTTGTCCACCTGACATATGGTGAAGGTTTAGGCAAGGTCATCTCTTGACTAGAGGAGGATCTTTGATTAGAATTAGTTTTTCTGGCTATGATGTTGTCACTATGCTGTGACAGAAAATTCCCAGAGGCCAAAGACCTTGAGCTATGGAAAAGGATTATCTAGAGGTAGACTCCAGCGTCCTGCCCTTGAACCCCGCTGTGGAGAAGAAAAGAGTGTAGGAGGCATGACTCAGCACATCACTCAGCGGCCTTGCCTTACGTTTCCTCCTCTTGGGATGGTCCTCTGTCATGGTGTCATGATTACTACCTTCCTATCATTATCTCTGCTGCTATTAATAACACATGAATAATTCAAACAGTAAACTTAGAGGCGCCTGGCTCCTCTTCTTCCCTGGGGAGCTGCCAAAGATAGCTCAGCCCCTGGCAACCATGTAGCTGCTTGGGGAAGGCAAGAGGCTTGCTAAGAGGAAGCATCATTTTCTTCAATTGCGCATTTCTTCTGATTGCATGCTATGTCCCTGAGAGGATGGGGTGTCTCCTCACAGAGTTATTCCCTCATTGTACTAGAAGCCAGGGGAGAGCATCAGCTGTGTTGGATGGCACTGGTGTCTGATTTCAGGCCAGTCAGCTAGTTTTTCCTCATGATTTTTCAGGGAAAAATCTGTCCATGGCTGGGAGGGCCTGGGGGTAGTTACTGGGAACCCCTTTTGTTATGAATCTGGTTATGAGTATCTGGTACCCACTAGAGAAACCTCTGGGAGGCGATTTTGGGATGATGAGTGGTCTGCTTCTCCTGGCCATCTGTAGAGGAGGAATATCCAACAAAAGTCATTGTAGAATATGTGTGTGGGATGGGGAGACTGAACAGGGAAGAGGAAGATAAGCTGTACTATCTCTGCAGCCCAGACCACTGCTCAAAAATGAGACCCCAGAGGAGACACAAAGTTGTTTTTTACCCAGTAGCCAGCCTGAGACTGGGTGACTAGTCTTCCCTACTTACCCAGGAGTGTTCTGAGCTTAACCCTGAATGCCCAGCTTTTATAATTTTTTAAAAATTTATTTTTTATTTTATGTGTATGAGTGTTTGTCTGCATGTATATAAGTGTACCATTTGCATGCAGTACCTGCATCTGCAGAAGCCAGAGAGGGCATCAGATCCTTTGGAATTGGAGTTACAGTTAGTTGTAACTCTTGGGAACTGAAATTGGATCCTCTGCTAAAGCAGCAAGTGCTTTTATTTGCTGAGCCATTTCTCCAGTTCCAAACTCTACTTTTTATAAAATTCCTCATAGTAGACAAGTCAAGGTGATAAGCCCAGAATCCAAATTACTTTGGTTCATAGACAAAATGCCATTTATATATATTATTTATATATATAAATTTATATATGATAAATTTATTCTTCAGAAAAGATTCTGCTTTTAAAACTGAAAATGAGTAATATCTGAGTATTCTGCATTCCCATGACAGTGTGTAAAGTGGACCCCTCATACTCCTGACAAGATGATAAAGAATCTGTTAGCACTCTAAACATACAAAAATATTTTTAATAAAAACAAAAGGTATGGGTTGGATGGAGAAGAGCAGGCTCAGTGGTTAACAGTTCATATTACTGAGGACATAACTCACAACCAAGGGGACCTCAGTTCAGTTGCCCAAAGTGGCCTATAACTCCAGCTTCCTGGCATCTGTTGCCCTTGCTGGACACTGTACTCTCACACACAAACCCACACGAAACCCCACAATTAAAAATAAAGAAACAGACAAAGAAAGAAAAAAAGGAAGAAATACATTTGAACCTTTTATTTAGAAATTTCTCATGAGAAATTATCAGAAATGATAACACAAATTTCACATTTTCCTTAAATTATATTAAAAGAAAAATGTGCCAAATAAAACAGATCACCAATTAAAATATAAAATTATTGAGGTGATAATTCTTTCAAAGGCCATGTTTGCCATGTAACAATCACCTTGTTTTCTATGACCACATATTTTTCCTTTTGTCACTAAGGAAACAGTACATGTATGTCTTAGTCATGTTTATTTTGCTTTGACAAATGCCTGAACAGTCTCAAAGAAGAAGGCTTCCTTTGGCTTATACTACCAGAGGTTACTGCCCATCATCAGCTGACTGCATTATTTTGGTCCTGCGGTGAGGCAGAAGAGCATGGATGGCAGGCAGAGTTGAAGAACTGTTCATTTCTTGGCAACCATGATGAAGAGCAAAAGATAGGAAGGAGCCAGAACAAGACAGAGCCCCCAAAGGACCCCTCTTCAGTGATGGAGGTCCTTCAGGTATGCCCACCTTGCATAGTTTTCTTCTTAAGCAATACTATATGCTAAGGACCAAACTTTCACATGAGCCTGTGAGAAATGCTCAAATCCAAATTGTAACATGGAATAATTCCAAATGTATAAACAAATACAAAGATTCACATAGTCATTATCTTAGTCAGAATTTCTATTCCTGAACAAACATTATGACCAAGAAGCAATTTGAGGAGGAAGGGTTTATTGAGCTTATACTTCCACACTGCTGTTCATCACCAAAGGAAGTCAGGACTGGAACTCAAACAGGTCAGGAGGCAGGAGCTGATGCAGAGGCCATGGAGGGATGTTCCTTACTGGCTTGCTTGCTTCTCCTGGCTTGCTCAGCTGGCTTTCTTATATAGCCCAAGAATACCAGCCCACAGATGGTACCACTCACAAGGGGCCCTCTCCCCTTGATCACTAATTGAGAAAATGCCTTACAGATGGGTCTCATGGAGGCATTTTCTCAGCTGAAACTCCTTTCTCTGTGATAACTCCAGCTTGTGTCAAGTTGACACACAAAACTAGCCAGTACAGTCATGTTGATTCATTAGCAAAGACTAGCAGAATATACACTAAAAAGGATATACTTCCATAGTTTAAAAGATACTGTATTTTTTCTTATTATATAACAGCAATATTTAAAATTCTGGTGGGAAGAACTCAGTTAAAACTTAAGAAATCCTGGAACATTGTAGCAAACTCTGAAACCTAAGCACCAAAAAAATTATCAGTACTGCTCAAATCAATTACGGTGCTGGAGTCTGTCACTCATATAACTGTGAGGGAAATGGAGAAGGCATTATTTACACTGAGACATGAGAAGCTCACAGTGAGAAGGCAGCATCCTGACACAGGCGGCTCTGGGACCATCTCAGTGCAGCTGAGAACCCCCATAGGTGAAACCTCACACCAGGTGAGGCTTAAGCTCAGGTAAGTTTCAATACGTGAGATCAGAATAAGTGAGATCTTACACTTGGTAAGACTTAAGCTTAGGTAAGCTCTCAGGACAGGTGAAACCCCAGAACAGAAGAGGTGATGGCACAGGTAAGACTCAACAGGTGAGAAACCTAAGCTCAGATGACACCTCCATGCAAGTAAGACATGAGCGCTCTAACTGGCTCGCCTTTCCTGATCTGAAGAGTGGATCTTCATTTTAATTAACAATATGTCTAGCTTCCCTAGAAGTCTTAGTTGCAGTTCTCCAAACTCATAAATACTCCCATAAACAAAATAAAACACCCGGACACCGTTTGTAAGCATTCCGGTCACCTTCAGATTTCTATCAGTGTCTCTGAAGCCAGGCATGGGGGCTCTGCAGCTCTCTGCTCTGGTGTATTCTGGACACCCTGGCTCATCACCCCTATCTGTGCTACTGCATTAGAAGATGCAGCCAAGAGGCAGACCTTCAGGAACTTAGGGTAAAGGTTCCAAGTGCAGGTCCGTCCAGCCCACTACTGTCTGTTGGACTGACAAGTGGAACAGGGCCCATAAACGTGCCCACTGTGTGCTAAGAGATCCTAAATTGATTCTGACTTTTCTTTTTGGTTCAACACACATTTTAATAGGCTCAGCCAAGAGTGCCATGAGGGATCTGGAGAGACGGCTCACTGATAAAGAGCACTTGCTGTTCTTGCAAAGGACCTGAGTTCAATTCACAGCATCCACATCAAGCAGCTCATGACTTCCTGTAACTCCAGATCCAAGGAATCCAAAGCCCTCTTCTGGTTTTCTGGCCTCTGTGAGTACCCACACATGTGGCACATATATGCAAATAAAAGTAATACTCGTTTTAAAAATAGTGACACAAGAAACCTGGGGCAGGTGGCTTATGGACCTGTGAGGATTTGGGCCCCAAACATAAAATATATTTAAGAAGTGAACAACAAGAAAAGTCACCTTGACTACCGAGGAGAGTAAACTAGAGAACAACGACTGCTCAGACACAGTAGGTGTATAGATGGGGCAGAGCCTTAGGTAAGTTACAATTAAGTTAGAGAAATATAGGTGCCTCCAAGGATATGTTTGAGATCTGAATAGTCAGAGGACCAAAACAACATGACAGGACTTTCAGGCTAGTAGACGTTTGGGTAGAAAGGGCTGAAAACCATAAACAAGGATAGCATGTAAATACTAGCTTGGGTAAATAAAAGGTGACATTCTATTAGATGTGGTAGAAGACAGAAGTGGAAGCTTGAGGGCTTCTGTAGTGTGAAAGAAGAAGGACAACCTAGACACTACAGAGATGGCTATTTTAAGACGGTCTGCAAATATCTGGACAAAAATGGAATGGCAAAGGTGACGTGAGCTACCTGGGTCACTGTGTCACACTCTTGACATAACCTGAAAGGAGGAAGGGCTTATTTTGTCTCAGTGATGTCTGTGATGGGCTGGCCCCATTGCTAACAGGCCTGCAATGAGTCTGGACAGCATGGTTGAAAGATGTGGCAGAAAAAAGAGCAGCAGGAAGCCGAAAGCTCCAGGAAGAGGCTCAGCTCTCCTCCTTCCACCACCAGAACCCACCTCCTTCTACTGCCTTTCAATCACATGATCAGAGGCTGGATCCACCAAAGTCTGAACTCACTGTTCCAGGCCTTCAAAAATATAGGCCTCTTAAGGATCACCTCACATTCAAGGCATAACAGAATTCATGCCGAGAAACCTAGTAAAACATCTATGTGGGCAATGGTATGGAGAGCAGCTGTGCATATCAAAGGCTACCTGAGAAATCTCAGGAGAGGGAAGTAGTCAGTCATATCAACAATTTGCAGAGAGGATAAGAAAGACAAAAGTGTCTTCTGCAAACTCGGCCAACGCAAAGGCCATTGGTAACATCTTAAGTGTAATTACCGTGGTTGTATGGGGCAAGGAACACAGTTCTTAGTGAGAAAGGGGACTGTGGATGCCATTTTACCTAAGTATAAAATTCTTAAATGAACAAAAATAATTCAAGGATCTATTCCAAAACACAACACTATCATCATGCTGTATAAAGTCAAAGCAGGTGGGTTCTTTTAAAAAAGGAATTTAGTTTTATTATATGTGTGTTTGTGTCTCTATGTGGCTATGTGTATGTGGGTTCAGGTGTCCTTGGAGGCCAGAGGCATCAGATTCTCATATTCTGGAGTTACAGGCAGTTGTAAGCTTTCCAACATGGGAGCTGGGAACTGAACTCAGTTGGGTCCACTGTAAGAGCAGCAAGTTGTCCCACCAGCTGAGCAATTTCTCTAGTCCCAAAGTATATCTCCATTTCCCCATCCCTCCCCACTCTTTCTTTTATTCTCTCTCTTCTCTCTCTCTCTCTCTCTTCCTCAAATACTCTCCCTCTCTTTGGCCTCACCATATAACCCAGCAGATTATACATAGATTATCTTACATAGGATAAATGTGTGTGTGTATATATAAATATATATATATATTCTGGATAACCTTGCTTTTCACCCCTATCTGTGCTATTGCACTTAGAAGATGCAGCAAAGAAGCAGACTTTCAGGAACGAGAGAGAATAAAAATCTGAATCTATCTATCTATCTATCTATCTATCTATCTATCTATCTACTCAACCTTCTGTTAAGGAAACCAAATACTTGACTCTCACTTTTTTTTAATGAGAAACAGTCTCTTCTCTATGGTTCTCAGCTGTGGGCCCCTGAGCAGCAAGGTCATTGGGTGTTCTGTGTAGCAGGCAATGTTCAAGATCAGCGGGGTGTACCAGAATGACCCTCTCCAACAGCCAAAAAACCCACTTTCTTCCTCGTGTGACTTTTCTAAGCCTGGCTCCTCTTCACTGATGTTGACATCCTAGCAGAGGGCTTCTTTTGATTTATTTTTGAAATTTCATTTATTTAAATATTTGTGTATGTATGGGGGTGCACATATGGGGACCCATGAGGGCAATTTCAAGGGTTGATTGTCTCCTTTCTCCATGTGGTTCCCACAGATTGGACTTGGGTTGGCAGGCTTGGCAGCAAATGCCATCTCACTAGCCCACCAGAAATCTGTTTAATGTCTAAGAAATGATCTCCAGGGTGCCAACCAGCTCATGTGTTGCTTGAATTGTGGCTGTAGACAGAGAGTGGACTTGGGTCCATACCGTAAAAATCTCTTTGTCTAGCACAGCTGAAGATCAAGTGTGCAAGGCCATGTTATGCATCTCTAACTTTTGGTCAACTTATTTTTTTTAAAAGATGATATTAACTAAAAATGCGTTTGTATCTACATGACATATGTACACAAACGCTCTTCACTGTGAGCTGAAAGGGGGGATGTATTTAGAAGGAGAGTCAGTGTTGAGGAGTTGAGTTCATTTCTATAATTATGCACTAATTTTAACACAGCATTTCCTGGTAGCCAGAGCTGAGCAGAAGCAGCTCCATGAACAGCTGTTCCTCCCCGGAAGAGAAAAGCATGCTAATAACCATACCAGCCCTGGGGGAAAGTCAATCATTTATTTTTGCATTGCTGCGGACAAAACCCCAGACTTGACATGTGCTAGACGAGTGTTCTACCCCTGAGCTACACTCCAGCTTAAAAGGTAATTTTAAAGGATCTTTTGATATATATTTGTTTATATAAAATGTGAATATTGGACATGTATCAGTGATGCCTGGAATTCCAATAGTGATAACATTACAGGATGGTTTTTGTTTGGTTGGTTTGTTTGGTTTAGCTTTGCCTTAATATATATATATATATATATATATATATATATATATATATATAGAGAGAGAGAGAGAGAGAGAGAGAGAGAGAGAGAGAGAGCCATCCTGGCCATACCTCAGTAGCTCCAATTTCTAGGTAGGAAAATATGACTGGGTGTTCTCTGTGGGTCCCTGAAAGCAAATCTTATCTGTTCTAAAGGGAATGGATAGCACAAAAAGAGAGGAAAGGGGAGACAAGAAGAGTGGAGTAGGGGAGGGGGAGGGACAAGGAGGAGGAAGGAAAGTAAAAGAGGAAGAAGGGGATAGGAGAAAGGGGAAGGAGGAAAGGGAGGGAGAGGGAGGCGAAGGGAAGGCAAGGGAGGGGAGAAAGAAGAAGAATGGATAGGAGACTGAAGTATGGACCGGGGAAAGGGAAGAGGGGAATGGAGAGGGGAGGGGTGGGGGGAGAGGTGAGAATGAGGAAAGGAGAAGGGAGAAGAGGGGGGAGGAAGAGGGGAGGCAGATTGCACATAAAATTATTACTAAATTTTGAAAGACTTTTTTTGGCCCGAGATAGTTTATGGGTTACTGCTGAACACAGAGGTAGAATCAGCCAATCCTTCACAAGTCTAAATTCTTAGAGGTTAGGCTGCTCTACACAGAAAGATCCAGGCCAGCTGGAACTACATAGTGAGACCCTGCAAAGAGGAAGGAGGAAGAGGAAGAAGAGGGCGAGGAGGAAAAGAAAGAAGAGGGAGGAAGAGGAAGAAAGGTTGAAAGGAAAGGAAAGGAAAGGAAGGAAGGAAGGAAGGAAGGAAGGAAGGAAGGCAGGCAGGCTGTTGTGAAAGGTGGGGACATTTAACCAGGATCTAAGCTCCAAGTCTCTAAGAGTGGCCAGAAGCAGCTCTTGTAGCCACCATCCTGTCCACTCATGCTGAGGCAGGATAGAAAGAGAGGGAATTTTGTGGGCACAGGAAGAGGGAGCAGACTCTCACACAGAAGTCTGATTAAGCCTTTTCCCCATTGAGAAGCAATAACTCTAGCATAATTAACAGCTGCTATAAATACTGCAGACAGAGTTAACAGTCCTTTCATATAGAGATATTTTCTGGTAATGTAATCATTAACCAGGTTTCAGGCCCAAAGGTTTATGACTTTGGGCAGGGCCTCATCCCTTTCTCTTCAACTCTGTTTACACTAAATCTATATACTATCTGCCTGTGACCTTGAGGTTTAGACATTTGTCTAGTCAGCTGTGGTTGCTGCTGGTACCACTCGGGACCACAAGGTGATCTTCTTTACATACATGACCCGCCCTTTGAAGACAACAACTTTGAACTCAACTACAGTGAGATATAGGATTGTAATAAAGATTAAAGGCAGCATAGAGTGAGAATCACCATTGATAAGAAAGTGGGTGGGAGAATACCCCCATAGTGGCAGGGGAAGGGGGAGGAAATGGGGGGGGGTCCAAAGGGGAGATCTGGAAAGGGGGAAACATTGAAATGTAAATAAAGTATGAAAAAAAAAATGTCTGTGTTCTCAAATGTGCCTTCTTTTCCTTCTGAGAGCCCCTCTTTCTCTTAATCCTCCTGATTAAGCATCTGTTAAAATATCTTTATTATGATTCACACCAGCCAATTCTGAAACCCTTTTCTGCATTGATGCCACTGTCCTTGGTTTGGCTTGGGTAAAGTTCCTTGGAAATCTAGGGAACCCCTCAAACTATCTCTGTAGTTTGACAGTAGAGGCTGTGCCTCCTATCTCTGCCTCCATACACTGACAAACACAAAAGGAGAGCACTGGTAAAAACAGCATTCTGCCTACCAAAGCCCAAGGTGTCTTTTTCCCAAGATCTTGTAAGTGAAAGCACATGGGGTGTGAAGTTATGAAGCCCATGAAGTTATGGGTTTCTGAAGTCATTTCACATGGTAATCATACCTAGATGAGAGATGGACAGCTCCCTAAAACTGGCATATACCATCTGGTCAGATCAACAAACACATGGAAAGAACACATATCACCAGAGAAGAGAGGCAATCAAGATAATCAGGTTTTAAAGGCAGAGAAGACATGATTCCTGGAGAGCGTTACAACTGGGAAGTAAAAGGACGTCTCTTAGTAAACCAAACACAAATGATAAGGTGAAAAAGGAATATGGCAAGTCAAGTTGGCACAATCATTTAGAATAAAAGTCAAAAAGACAAAAAAGGGGTGGAATGGCACTCAATGATAGGGCACTTTCCTGGTGAGAGAATCAATGGTCATAATAAGAGTGCCAGAGACTCTTGAGTAGCCAAAGCAAAACAGTTTATGTTATGATTTTACAAAGTCTTGTGTCACCTTAGATCAACAGGCATAAAAATTGAGAACAGAGAATGAACTTAACCCCAAGTCACACATTGCCTCTCTACCTTTTTATACATGTTATCTAGGTCTTGTATTCCCTGTTGTACTTTCTCAACAAAAGCAATAGTTTGTGCTGAAGATTTCCAGATACAAGGTTTGCAGGTGAGCTTGGCTGTTAGTAATTTTCTACCCTAAACTTCTAGCTCAAGACAGCACAGCTCAGTAGAGTTTGGGTGTAGAGGGATGAGAAGTCTGGTGCTTTCAATCATTTTCAGCTGAACCTACACTGGTTCCAGATACCTTTGAACACTTATTGCCAGATTATTTCTAACACAAGTACTTGGGTTTAGTTACACACACACACACACACACACACACACACACACACACGGAGAGAGAGGGAGAGAAGAGAGGAATAGAAATAATTCTGAAGAGCCAAGGGTCTGTGTTTTAGATTCAAAGGCTCCACTAAGAACTCAGTACTGTTATGTAGCTGAATTGAAGTGGCCCCAAACTGCTTTCTAAATACTTAGTAGATACCCATAGACAGATGTTCCTCTTAGCTTTAACCAGAGAAGCTTCTCTTGCACTGACTGGTATAGTGAATGCAGACTCAAAGCTGTCCTAGGTGCTGAAAATAAGAGCTTATTAAGTGTTCAGCACTAAACTTCTATAGCACCAGATCTGAAGCTCAGGGAACATCAGAGAAGAGGTGGTGGAGAGAATAGAAGAACCTAGAGAAAGAACAAAGAGCTGAGAAATTCAGGTTTTTTGGCATGACATTGTCCTTACAAACTTAAACTCACAACTATGGATATTTGCTCTTGGTCTGTACAAGATTAGACCTGTCATTTTGTGGGGAAAGGATAATGTTCCTGTCCCACAAAGAAACACATGAACAAATTAAGGCAAATTCTTTTTGAAAAAGGGTACATACAAACCCATACTTGGCAAAAGGAGCACACTCAGCAAGGTGGCCTTTGTCTCTTATCTTAGATGTAAGTGGGGACTGAGGTGATGTTGCTGCTGAGAGCTTGGCTTTGCAATCAAATATGATTGACTGAAGGGCAGAGAGAGGAAGAGAGAGATTTAGGAAATATGGGCCCTTGATAAGCTAATCACTTGAGATAAAAACTATGTTTTCTCATAAGTAGTCAACTATAAATAAGTAAGGGGTTTACAGAGTCCTATGCCTTGATGTGGAATTATCTAGCACTGGTGAATTCTAGGGGAAGGGCTATAATTTTCTTCAGTTCTATAATCACAGGTGAACCCATCAGGCTGAAGTGGACAAACTCAAACCCAGGTTCACAAAATGACTCTGCTTGAACTCGTAAAACAAAACAAAAAGATGTGAACGTGGAAAAGTGACCAGTGAAGAAGAGGAGATTTGACAGAGGTGGGAGGGAGATAGGACAGGGTAGGCTCAAGAGTGATCAGAATATGTTATATGCATGCATAATATTGTCAAAAAATTACCTTACTAAAAGGATCCACAAGGGTCACTGCTTGAAGACAGTCTCATGGAATATAATGAGGGTCCTTTGGAAGCTTTTAGAAGGACTTAAACAGATCTAGAGGGATACAAACACAAGCTGTCTCTGAAATATAGAAAGGAGAAAGTGATTTTGCATAAGTAACTATCAGGTTTATATTGCTGTGACAAACTGTATAAGAAAGAATTTTAAAAGAAGAGAGTTCTCATATCCCTTGTGTCTGAGACTTTCTAGAGGTTCCCCCATCCCCTACCACACAGTCATGCGTATTTCTATTCATTCTCCTGGCCCTTTGGGCTTTTCTCCTGTCTCCCCCTATACCTGATTCTGCCTCCCTTTTCCCCTCCTTGTCCCCTCTCCTACCCAGGTTCCTTCTTCCCTCAGCCTCCCATGATATTTTTGTTCCCCCTTCTAAGTGAGTTTGAGTTATACACACTTGGGCCTTCCCTCTTGTTAAGGGATGGAATAAGAAAGATAGATAGAGGATCCACATCTACTTATCAGTGAGTATATACCATGCATGTCCTTTTGGGTCTGGTTACATCACTCAAGATGATATTCTTAAGTTCCATCCATTTGCCTGCAAAATTCATAGTGTTCTCATTTTTAATAGCTGAGTAGTATTACATGTGTAAATGAATTACATTTTCTGTATCCATTCTTTAGTTGAGGAATATTTGGGTTGTTTCCAGCTTCTGGATATTACAAATAAGGCTGCTATGAACATAATGGAGCACATGTCCTTGTGACATGGTGGGGCATCTTTTGGATATATGTCCAGGAGTGGTATCGCTGGGTCTTCAGGTAGAACTATTTCCAATTTTCTAAGGAACCACCCAGACTGATTTCCAGAGTGGTTGTACCAGGTTGGAATCCCACCAGCAATGGTGGAGTGTTCCTGTTTCTCCACATCCTTGCCAGCATCTGTGGTTGCTTGAGGGTTTTTTAATCTTAGCCATTCTGATTGGTATAAACTGGAATCTTAGGGTCATTTTGATTTTCATTTCCTTGATGACAAATGATGTTGAACATTTCTTTAAGTGTTTTTTGGCCAGTTGAGATTCCTTAGTTGAGAATTCTCTGTTTATCTCTGTACCCCATTTTAAAAACTGGGTTATTTGGTTTTCTGGAGTGTAACTTCTTGAGTTATTTATATATTTTGGATATTGATACTCTATCAGATGTAGGGTTAATGAAGATCTTTTCCAATCTGTAGGTTGCCGTTTTTGTCTTATTGACAGTGTCCTTTGCCTTACTGAAGCTTCTCAGTTTCATAAGGTCACATTGTCAATTGTTAATCTTAGAACCTGAGCCATTGGTGATCTGTTCAGGAAATTTTTCTTTGTGCAAATGTGTTCGAGGTTATTTCCTACTTTCTCTTCTATTAGATTCAGTGTATCAGGGATGTGAGAGACTCCCAGGACCCAATGGTGATGAACTTAGCCTAAAGGTGAAGAAACCACCTCTAGCAGATAAACATGGCCCCCAGTTGAGGGATGGGGCTACCCATCCATCTCAAAATTTTTGACCATGAATTGTTCTTGTCTAAAAGAAATACAGGGACAAAACTAGAGCAGAGACTGAAGGAAAGGCCATCCAGAGATTGGCCCAACTTGGGATCCATCCCATTTATAGGCACCAAACCCTTACACTACTGATGATATCATGTTGGGCTTGCAGATAGGAGCCTGACATTGCTGTCCTCTGAGAGGCTCTGCTAGCACCTGACTGAGACAGATGTGGATACTCACAGGCAATCATTAGATTGAGCTTGGAGTCACTTCTGGAAGAGTTGGGGGAAGGACTGAAGGAGCTGAAGGAGATGCCATTCCCATAGGAAGACCAACAGTATCAACTAACTAGACCCCTCTCAGACCTCCCAGAGACTAAACCACCAACCAAAGAGCATACATTGGCTGCTCCATGGCCCCTGCTACATATGTAGCAGAGGACTGCCTTGTCTGGCCTCAGTGGGAGGGGATGTGCTTGGTCCTGTGGAGGCTTGATGCCCCAGAGAAGGGAGATATTAGAGGAGTGAGGTGAGAGTGGATGGGTGGGTGGGAGAGCACCCTCTTAAAGGCAAAGGGGGTTATGGGGAGGGAGGCTCATGAAAAGGGGCAACATTTGAAATGTAAATAAATAAAATAATTAAAAAATAGAGAATAGACTTATTATTTTTCATGGTTGTGTAGATTTTAGTTTATGGTCCTCTTATTCCATGCTCTGGGCCTAAGACAGATATCACAGGACCTAGAGGACCTAGAGGACCTAGAGAGCAAAGCTATCCATCTCAGGATGGTTAAGAAGCAGAGAAAACATTCAAGGATTTCTTCTTCCTACCTCTGCAGGTCATGCAGTGACACCTTGTAGAGCACCCTCTTCTGAGTGTGACTTCTTTGCCATGTATAGCATAGTTATGAACTTATCATAAGCATAGCTACGTGAACAAATGAAAATATTTTCTGAAGAACTTTACAAAACAGAAATCTAGGGGCAAGAGGATAACCAGGATTAAGAGTAGATAATGTTGTAGAGGACCTGAGTTTGGTTCCCAGCACTGTCTCCTCTGCCCCAGTGTTCCCTGAACACTGAGAGGAGAGATTTTATGTAGACATACTCTTTAGGACTAAGTGTCCCAAAGTTTCTGAGTCTCTTCTTATTGTCTGATTGTGGGTCTCTTACAATACTTAAAGACAAACTGCATTGAAATAACACATGCTAGTAAGGTACTGTGTATGAAAATAATGTGTGTTTCATAGAAAACTTTAGAATAGGAACATGAGGACTGAAGATACAGCTTTGTGAGTAAAAGTACTTGCTGTGAACGCATAACAAACTGAAACCAAATCCTCAGCATTCATGGAAAAAGATTGGCATAGCCACATGCATACCTGTGTGGGACCCAGTGGACGGCAAGGGAGGCTTCCATAGTGCCATTACAAGTGCCCATATCCATTGGCATACATCAGATACAAAATATTGGTTCCTAGTAAACTTATGGAACCTCAGAATGGACCTGCAACAGGGCAGTGGCTGCTTTCCTCACCTTGACAGAAATCTCCTCAGATACTGGCAGCCTGCCATCTCCCCATAATGCTAGTGAGATGGTTGACTACTCCAGAGCTTGTGTTGATTTTCCATTGGTCCATCAGCTATGTAAAAAAATGCTTGTTGTTCACTGCACAATACAGTAGATCTGCACCTTGATGCTGGTCTTCTGAGTCTGTTTCCCTGGGTTCATGACTCTATGTCCCTCACCCCCTCAACTCAATTCAATTACTAGGTGTGGCAGAAGGGCAAGATAGGAGGATAGTAGGGGTTTGCTACTGCCATCTTAGTTCTAGATTCAGTGACAGACACTATCTAAGAGAATACAGTAAAGAGTGATGGAGCAGGACATCTGATGTCCTTCTTTTTCTACAGCATGTTTGTACACAAATACATTTACCCCATACACCCATACACACACACACACACACACACACACACACACACACACACACACACA
>JADRCH010000343.1:612954-683997 GCA_019843965.1 Rhynchomys soricoides | reverse complement strand
ACACACACACACACACACACACACACACACACACACACACACACACAAGCAGCAACAGGAATAAACTCATTTAGAAAGTAGAAGGTAAAGATGTGTGTTGGTTGACCTAACCTTTCTTAGAGAAATGTTAACAAGTATCAGTTCATCCTAGAGACAGACCAAGAAAAACCATTTCCACCCTAGTCTAGCTCAGTGAAACAATGAGTTTATTTGGGCTTACTTTGGAGTAGTTAACTCACTGAAGAAAGTCTCCTTTTCTACCAGCTCTCAGTTGCTTATATAATCTCAGGACATGGAGGTGGGCAAAGGCCCCTTTGAGCCCTTCTTTCCATGGTAGAATATTAGTGGTCCCTCTCAGCAATTACAGTTGCTGAGAGTTCAAGAGGGTCATGACCACATCATGCCCAGAGGACAGCTTTCCACGAGCTGGAACAAGCAATCAAGTGCAATTATAATGTTTAAGAAGAGGAAAGGAGTTGAGGATTTAGCTCAGTAGGAGAGCACTTGAATCCTAGGTTCCATCCTCAGCACTGGGGGAAAGAGGCAAAATTATGAAAAAAATACCACCCAAAACCAAGGTAGTAAGAAGAGAGAAAAGAAGGGAAGAAAGGTGTGGGACTTACCTGGCATGGTGGAATGAAGCCCCACATGTCTGTCCTGGGGTGTTGATGCTCTGGGTGGGACAGCAGACACTCGAGAAGTGACCAAGCATCTTCCCACACAGTCTGACAGGCAGGTGGGAGCTGTGGGAAGCCTCTGCAAGCCCTGCCCATGGGTGGAGGAGAGGGCCATTCCCAAGGAACTCTCAGCAGCCATCTCTGTGGGTTCTCTAGTCCGGAACACCACAGTTGCCACAGGGTGCCACAGACCAGCTAGCCGGAGCACAGCTGGGGTTCCTGCCAGGACCAGGTCTCTGTGGCTTTGGGCTCCAAGCTAGCTGCCTAGGCTTGGGTGAATGGGTACCATCTGGGAGTGCTGGGAAGCCCTTGGTGAGAGATTATATGTGGCTCCTTAATTGAGGGCTGGATCCCTCACTTCCCACAGTGGGTCCAGATGAAGAGACAGTTCATAATTCTAAGACGTTTATTTTCATCATGTGGAAAGTGGCATGAATGGAATTGTGCCCCACTTCTCCCAGAGAGGTGGAGCAGACATAGTAACTGGGAAGGGGCATGGCTAAGCCTCTAGATGTCTCATTAACATGGGGATGGCTTGGGACTGTGTGGCCATGCCTCTACCTGGGGCATAGCCACGTCTCTACCTGAGGGGGTGTGGTATGTGATCCTGACTGGAGCCAAAAGCCTCCCCGGAGCCTTGGCATAATGTTTCAGGTCCCTTGTGGATTCCGCAGGGTCTCCCAGAGTTTTAAGCCTGTGCTCAACCAGATGCCAGACTGCCTGTCGCAGATCACTGCCCCACAGAAAGAAAGGAAGAAAAAAATTCATGAAAGTAGTTTTTTATAGCTTCCAGTAGAGCAAAGAAAAACCCAGGGGTCTGGGAACTGAAGGTGCTGGCCATAGCAGATACCAAGGAAGACAGCAGGGAAGAAAACCCTAGGAGCAAGTGGCCACTTCACACTGAAGTAGAAGCACAGAGACAGCAGTACATAGGCAAATGCAACAAAAAACCGGAAAAGAAAAGTAAGTGGATGGGAGAGTTATTATTACAAAGTCTTACTGATATTTTAACTATTATCTACTGTTATGTGTGTGTGTGTGTATGTGTTTGTGTGTGTGTGTGTGTGTGTGTGTGTGTGTGTGTGTGTGTAGTTTATGACAGGGGTGTGTATGTTCCAGGGCCCACCTGCAGAGGCCAGAGGATGACTGCATTGGGTGAGTTCATTCTCTTACTCACCCTTACTGTGGTGTCAGTTACATTTCTGTTCCTGTGATAAAATACCCTGACAAAAAAAAGCAACTTAAGAGAGAAATGTTTTATTTCAGCTCCAAATTCCAGGTTACAGTCCATTATTACAGGGAAGACAAGTTAAGAATTTAAGGCAAATAGTTGCATCATAGCTACTATCAAGATCAGATGGAGATATCTGAATCATTTGCTTGTGCTTAGCTCAGTTTCTCCACTTTCACATAGTTCAGCATTTCCAGGGAATGGTGCTGCCCACAGTGGGCAAAATCGTCCCAAATCAATTAACTTAATTAAGACAATCACTCCCATGCCTCTAGGCCAATGTCATCTTGACAATTCCTTAAGACTTTATTCCAAGTAACTCTAGGTTGGTATTCAGTTAACAGTTAACTTGACACAGTTAACTATTAAAACCATGTATGTCTCTGGAAATTCTACCCCGGTGGTCAGCCTTACATAACAAGTACCTTAACCCTGCTGAGACATCTTGCTGGCTCTCTCAGTCTTTTAAACAAAGAGATTTATTCCATTTTTAGTTATATGTGTTTGTGTATGCATCTATGTGCATATGAATACAGATTCTTGAAGAGGCCAGAAGAATGTGTCAGATCTCCATATAGATGGTTGTGAGCTTCTAGATATGGATGCTGAGAACCTAAATGGGATGTTCTGTAAAAACAGTACATGCTTTGATCTGCTGTGCCATCTTACTAGCCCCCTATTGCAGTTTTTAATTGTGTTTTAAAAATATATTCTGACTCTGAATAGCTCCATTGATAGAGTGTTTACTTAGCTATACGATGCCCTCGGTTCCATCCTCAGTACTGAAACAAACCCGTGGTAGTGTGCAGACATTCTGTGTTGTGGTTTAAAAGAGAATAGTTTCCATAGGCTCATATGTTTAAATGTTTGGTTCCCAGTTGCTTGAAATGTTTGGGAAGGATTAGGAGGTATGGCCTTGTAACTCAGCCAGAATGTGTTTGCTTAGCTGTAATGATACATTGGATTTAATCCTTAGTGTCAACAAAATCATTTTGATCAGACACTTCTGTGCATGCATATGCTCACACACAATGGTACACACACTTGCACATACATGCATAAATACACATGCAGACATGTACATGCACCACATATACAAATGTCAATGCACATGAAAACTATTGATCATTAGTAATCAAAGACACACAAGTTTATAATGCCACACACTTAGAAATCTTTTCAAATGGGCAAATATTGGGGAAAATACACAGCTAATAATTTAGTGAAACAAAGAAAATAAGTCTAGTGTTCATTCATTCATTCATTCATTCATGTATTTGGGCTCCTGCATGTTTTTGAGCATGCTCAAGAATGTGTGTGTGTGTGTGTGTGTGTGTGTGATGTATGTGTGTGTATATGTACACACATACAGATGCTAGAGAAGGCCATCCAGTGTCTTTCTCTGTGATTCTCCACCTATTTATTCCTTTGAGAAAAGTCTCTCACTGAACCTTCAGCTTGCTGATTTGGCTAAGCATGACTGACCACTAAGCTCCTAGAACCTCCTAGTAGTCTCTGCTTCCCAATGTTGAGATTCCAGGTATTCACAGTCATGTTCAGCTTCTAAGTGGATTCTAGGAATTTGAACTCAGATCCTAGTACTTTCATACTAATGCACTCATCCACCAAGCCATCTCTCTTCCCCAATTCTGGTGTTTCTTGCCTGAACCTAAATATACACAACAGTTCCACTTCCATGTACTTACCCTGGAGAAACAGATTTGCCTAAAGCCATACTTGTACAAGCTTTATTGGTGATAACCAAATCTGAAGACAGACCTGGAGTCTACCAATTAGAAGAGTAGATTCAGGAAAGGCTACTGAGAAATGTAATGTCATAAATGATCTTAAAAATAATGCAAGCTGCATGGGGGAAAAAAACCTTTTCTAAATCAGTACTGTGGTATGGGCTTCATTTGTATGGGTTATAGAGCATGAACACTAATCTACTATAGAAATCTCTGAACAGAACTGTGCTAATGAGATAGGATAGGAAAATGGAGGAAGCTTGTAGGTTCACTGTAGCTTCTATGATTCACAGGAACATGAATTTGCTAAGTCTTATGGAGAATTAGGATTTGTTCATTTAATTTTCTATAAATTTACTTCACATGGAGAAAGTGAAAAAAAAAAGTACTGTAATCGAATACTGGACTTGGAATTGATGCTGCATGCTGGGATATTAGAGATGAAGTATACCAATGTCTTCAGCTCACTTTGAAACCTAGCCCAAAATAAGATGGATTGGTGGCTGGCTGGAGACACAGATGAATGGGCAGACTTGAGATAAAGCAAGTGCAACAGAATGTTAACTGCACAATCGAAGTGCTAAGAAAATGGGTGTTCCTGGTACAATTCTCTAACTTTTATGCAGGTTTGAAAAGGGTCATAAGATTTTCAAAACAATATAATCAGTGAGGGAACTAAAATTAGCATATGGAGAGGAGGAAAAGGGTGGGTGAACTAAATCTTTATTTCTATGTTAGGTTCAGTACACATCATCTCAAGTGGAGTGCTTATGCAGGATCCTGTCATACAGGGCAAGGAAAAGAGAGGACAAAGGGGTTCAAAACCATGCTGCTCTCCCAGTCACAAGAGGGACACCCTGCGCTCACAGACTTCCACAACAACCATCTTTACCTTTATTTTATTTTTTTAAATCATATAATGCATTGCTTTGCATAAAAAAAATAACAAACCAAGAACACAAAGGAAACATCTTGGGCCCCAGACACATTTCTCATTCTATTGGAGATCTCTGCCCAAAGCTTTCTCTGCCCACTCTCTGGGGCTGGATTGATTGATGACACTGGAAACATCACTGCAGGGAGGAATTCAGAGCAGAACCACTTTTATCTCATGTCATGAGCTTGAGCTTTCTGACTGAGTGGTATCTGCCAAGTGGAGTGCACAGCCGAAAGTGCTCAGATGAATTTGGAAATGCACCACTCCTGGGGAAGGAAGACAGGAACTCACGGATAGCCAAGTACACCTCAGGTTTTAATCGATTTGCAGAGTTCTTCCCTTACTTCCAAAATGAGGCATCTGGACAGCACAGCGATTTGGGAGTTAGTGCTTCTCTCAATGGAAATAGATTTGCTCATCAAGCGGCATTGCCTTGAGTCCTTGGAGGAGATGGATTTGATCTGAATTGTCTGTATATACACTTGAGAGGCATCAATACTGAACACACTGCTTCCTGCCACTGGTTCTGGGGCACTAAAAGCTGGACAGTCATTGGCTAAGGAGTTTCCTGTGTTTGCTGCTTCAGGTTGAGGAGGCTACCTTCCACAGAGACCTGGAAATGAATTGCCATAAAAATGACCATTTATTCATCCATCCATCTATCCACCTATATATGTATGTTTATCTAACAAATATTGATTAAATTCTTTTTTTTCTTTATAGGCAAACATTTGACTGAGGATGGTTTACAGTTCAGAGGTTTAGTCCATTATCATCATGGTGAGGTAACAAGGCAGACATGGTGCTGGAGAGGCAGCTGAGATCATCTGGATCATCAAGCACCAGAAAGAGAATGCCATAAGGACCATGGCTTGACCATCTGAGACCTCAAAGCCCACCCCCAGTGACATACTTTCTCCAACAAGGCCACATCTATCTAACAAAGCCAGGTTTCCTAATAGTGAAACACTCCCTAGCCCCATAGGCTTGTAACAATATCATAATGCAAAGTGCGCATGGTCACCATTGTCTACAACAGTCTATTTGATTAAGTTGTTAATAAAGACCTCATTGTGAAAGTTCAGAAAACTGTTAAAGGCAGACAAAATCCCTGTCTTTGCATACTTTGCTTTCAGTATAAGTTCAGGTTCAAGTGCCGTGAGAAAAATGTTCAGGGTGCCTATGTTGAAGACTGTCTGGGGAGGGAATTTAAAAGCAACAACAACATCATCAACAACAACAAACTTATATTGTCTGAGTCCTTGCTAAGAGTGATGCTGTGCTCCATGGGTTGATAGTTGCCAGGCTGCCACTCTAAGGAGCTTGGTTTCCCTTGTCAGAGCAGTGAGCAGGCATACAGTGGCATCCACTGGTAGTCAGTAACTGACAGCTAACAAGATACTGAAGGTAAAAAGGTCCATTACCAGGGCCCTCACTAATGTCCTGCTTGTGAATCTCTCTCCTGGTCAGGTCACTGGCCTTCTTGCAATCCCTCTGCAACTTCATTAACCTATAAAAATAAGATGTCTTCTATCTCAGAACAAGGTTGCTCTGCATCTATGGTACCATTCTTTCTGCCTGGAATCCCACATCCAAAGGCTCAGCTGCAAATGACCTGTGCTCCCAGAACAGAACAGAAAGCCATCATAGTGTTTCCTGCTTTCTTGTGTTGTCCCTCCATGTCACATACTGACCCCTGCCTTAACTTCATGGATCCCTGGCCTGGACTTTGAAAGCAGGCTTTGCCATACTCCCTGGTTTCTTAAGTCCATCATTTTCCTTTTGGAAGGGTTTCTGGTGTTGTGCTGAAACATGATGATGTAATGTAACTCAGAGAGGGAAGAATTCAGAAAAAGAACCTAGAGACAGGAGCTGAGGCAGATGCCATGGAGAGGTGCTGCTTACTGGCCTTTTCTTTATGGTTTGCTCAGGAGTGTCTCCACCTAAAATGAGCTGAGCCCTCCCCAGTCAATCACTAATTAAGAGAATGCCCTACAGCCCAATCTTATGGAGACATTTTCCCAACTGAGGATCCCTCCTCTCAGATAACTCTAGTCTGTATCAAGTTGACATAAAAACTAACAGGCACAATCTTCCTAATGGGTTAGGCTTCAATAGTTAAGCACTGCAGGAGGCCACCATCTCTTTCTTTCCAGAGAAGTTTCCACAGACCATGGCTCTGTATGCTATGAATTCTGTTTGTTCAACAGTGCCAAGCCTTTCCACAGCACTGGTTGTCATTCTTAGAGTATAGAAGTAAATTACAGTTACCTGACAGTCATTGCTGGTTCTTCCACATCGCCACTTGAGCTGAATGTCATCTCAAGCATCAGCTCTTGGTTTAGAACAAGCCAGGATTGAAGATGGGAGCTGTCAGTTGAGGAAAATCTTCCTCTCATCTGTTACTCAGAGAGTGAAGAAGAGTGGAGAGGGAGGATGGGGGGAAGTCTGTCAGAGGCAAAGTTCTAAAGTCAGAGGGGTACTTGGGTGCTTTGTTTGATGACTCTGTCTCTGCCTTCTTCTCTTGAGGTAAGGGTCTTCACATAACTCCTATAGAGTCTCACTCTGCTGGCTGAACTGGCTGAAGAGCAAAGGCCCAAGGACCCTCCTGTCCCAACTCACTACAGTGATAGGATTAGAGATATGTGTGTGGCTACACCCATCTGTTGAGGCCTGAATTTAGTTCCTTGAGCCCGCACAACAAGCACTCTAGCCCCTCTCTTAGTGTTTCTTAATACTGAATGATTAATACTCTGTGGGGGCTTTAACATGTAAATTAGAGTCAGCTAGCTCTGTCTTCCTGAAGCCAATTGTGTTGTATAGAGGTAAATACATGAGCTCTTAGAGGTGACATCTTTACAGATAGCATCCATGGGAGCCTGTTTTGAGTAAGTATGGGCAGGGCAGGGCTACTCAGAGGAGAGTTTTTTGGATTTCAGAATTGTTATCCTGGTCCACAGGGAAGCCCAAGAGGCAGGGAGAGGGTGAAAATGCACAGAAGCATTTTGGTGCTTCACTTCCACGACTGTTTAGTCCTTTAGAGTTTGACTGAGGAAAATACTTATTGTTGGCAGCCAGAGAACCTTGGAGAGGAATCAGAGGTGACTGCTGAATTTTCCACAGCCTAAACAACTACAAGCAAACAAAATTCAAAGATGGTGAGTACCTTTTGTATGTTCATTCCTGTTTGTAGAAAGCTTAAGGTTTCAATGTGTGGCTCCATGCAGGCCTGTGTTGAAAGGGTAGAGAGGAAGCTTCTAAAAACATTGAGTGGGTTTGCTGTGATCAACTAATGATGTCTGCACAAATGTAGCATGTATGAAGGGAAGTACGTGGGAATTCAAATACATTATTAGCAACAATTACCCTGAGTGCACTAGGAAAAGAAAATCACCTATAAGTTGTCAGTTCCAGATTTTTTTTCTTTGAAATGCATTATTTTTCTATGTTGAAAGATGTGTGGTTTCTGCTGAGGTTCAACAGGTAAAGAAAATTTCAGAGTCGCTGGTAGCTTTCTTAATACTACTACAGGAAGAGCTACCTGAAAGATGAGATCAATCCAATAAAGTCAGAGGAAAGACCCAGAGACTGACTTCTGATGATACCTGGGCCAGGCTTGAGCCAGCTGTTACTTTAGTGAAAACAAAACAAAACAAAACACATACCTTTGAACTTCAGTTATAAAAGCCAATTTTTCCCTTTGCTTATTTAAGCCAATGTGAGTTTGGATGGTATTATTTGCAATCCAAAGTGGCCTAATAGGTTTCTTTGAAGAGCCTTGTGGGGATTACCTTCCAGGTCACTTCATTTCCTTTGACTTTGAGTGTTCTTATCTGTTAATGGAAAATAATAAACTTATCTGTATTTGTTTAATAGGATTGCTATAAAAACCAGGTAAGATAATAGATATTAAAGTTCTTTACAAAATGTGCGTGGAATTTTAAAAATTATATTTCAGAGGTGTGTGTGTGTGTGTGTGTAAATCACAGTTAAGGAAGAACAGTATTGTATTGGATGTGCATTCTGTATGTGTGGTACGTGTTTGTAATGTGTGTATGTGTAAGGGATGTATGTACTATAGTGTGTGTAGTTTCTATATGTGTATTGTTTATGTGCTATGTATATCGTTTATGCAGTGTGTGTGTCTATGCTGTTTTATTTGTGCATGATGTGAAGTCTGAAAGCTGTTTGTAGTGTGATGTGATTTGTGTATGTGTGTGGGAGTGTGGTACATGTTGTGGGTGTGATTGCTATATAGTGTGTGTGATATTTGAGCATGTTATGTGTGTAGTATGTGGGTACATGCACTATGTATGATATTTCTGGTGTGTGTATGTGATGAATTTGTGTGTAGCATATTCTAAGAGAACGCCCTGGGTGATGTGCATGCAGCTAATGAGGGATGGTCCTGCTTTCTGATTTGTTTTGTTTTCTAATTTTAGAAGCTGACCCATAGGACATCTCATTGTTGCAACCTCACAGGGGAAAATTACCTCTCCTGTGGACTACATCTGATTTTCCGAAAGCTATGCCTATGTGACTGGACTCTTGCCTCTGCACATGCTATTTTTCGATCATCTCTTTTCTTAGCATTATGAACTTTTGACTGAGCTCAGTGATCTGCTGCTGGCAGCACCCCTGCCATTATTCAGCAATCATGGAGCAGACCCTTGGATTATTTTTTAGCTTCCTTTAGGCCTCGTAGGTTGGTGGGAACCCACATATTCTAAGAGGGCCTCTGTGGCCTCAGTGCTGGCTGGAGCTTTGTCACTCATTTTGAGTGTTAATGCCCTGACAATTGTCCTGCTGCTCTGATGCTTGGCTTCCATGTTGTTCTGTCCACGGCTTTGGCTCCGTATAACTGATAAGAAGAAGCATACTTTTCCTAATGCCCAACGTCTCCCCTGACTCAAAAATGAAGTCTACAGATTCCAAACACAAAAGAAGCATTTAATTACTTAGGAACAGAGATGGAAATCATAAAATGTTCTGGGTTTTTAAAAATATACATTTTATATTCTGTTTTCTTTTACCTGTACTCCTGTGCTTTATCCACTGTACCACTGCTTTGAGCTCTACTGTCGAGCCAAACCTCCAGTCCCTCATTGGAGCATGTTCTCTATTGCCGAGCCACAACTCGGTCATCTCCATTGGTCCTTGCCACTAGCTCCTTCAGTTTGTGTTATGTCTTCTTTTATGGCATAGTTTGTGAGAACATTCTGTTTTCCACATCAGATCACCTTGCTTTTGAGCAGCCCCACATACACTGTCTCCAAGCTGTGTGAGGAAGCTTTCTTGAAGTTCCAAAAACCAGGGGGCTAACACTATACGCAGAACAGAAATAATCTGCATTGATAGTCTGATAGTTTTAGTCATTCCCATTTCTGTTAATGATGTCACATTCATGCAGCCTTCCCCACTGTTGCTGGCTCTCCTGTCTTGGCATATCTGCTTCACTGTAGCCTTATTCTGACAGTGAACTGAAATGTTAATTAGAACAATCGAGTGACTACCCCTTCTCTCTTCCCTCCCCCTCTCTCTTCCTCTTTTCCTCTCTTCCTCTCATTTCCTGTTCTGTTCATGTAGTCTTCTAATCTGGTACATGCAATGATCAAACTTCCCTTCCATCCCTATAGCTCCAGATGTAAACAAAGAGAATTCTCCATGATTCTCCTCCCAGAGGAACATTGTATACTTGGTTCTTGGAATAAATTAGTTCATTCTCACCTTTACTCTGGAAAAGTATCAGGGAGATGACTCTCACTATACTAGCAAATGTTAGCTGTATTGTTGACGCTATTGTCATATACATATACAAGAGCTTCTGGTATATATTGGAACCAATTAAGTAAATAAATGACAGAGTGAAGATGGTGTGCTGGGGAGCATCAAGAGGTCCAAGGGGGCTTTTGGGAAAACTAGCACTTTCTATCTGTTCCCTTCTTAGTTGAGTGACTGTTCTTACTGAAAGGCTCTCTGTCATCTGGCGACCTACATCTCCTCAGTCCCATTGTGTAAACAGAACACAGACACCTAGGAATATGATAATGTGACAGTTTCCTTCCTATTGAAACCTCTCTTTCAGAAGGGAAGAAGAAACTCATGAGCCTCAAGAGGTAAACAAAAGTCATATGTTTGGGCAAATAAAAACTCTGAAGATTTTCTGAATACAGTCCCCAAGAAATAGTGTACAGAGCAGAGGACGCACCTATGCCAGGATTACAGCATTCCTCAGCTGTCAGCCATGTTTGAGTGGGCTTTAGGGTGGCACAGCTGACTTTGACTCGCCCATATGTAAGTAACCCGTATTCCTATAGTAATATGAATAAAAGCTTGTTGGCTCACTAAGTTACATTTCAGTGTAGTCTTTGATGTGTCTAGGTGTGAGTTTTCCTTCTGCAGTAGATAGGCATGTACATTTCCTCTCCCTAAGAAAAATCTGTCATACAACATGTGACATTCACAAAAGTAGGTGGAACAAACTCAAGGTGCATGCCTTAATACTTGGTGACTTTCAGCCTGTCTTCACACTCCTTTGGACCCCAGCAGACATTTCTGTCTTTATTGGCAAGTTGGTGTTGTAATTGTCCCTACTATGCTGCCAAGTGAAAGTGTAGGATACCTGTATGCCAAGACTTCTCTGAAAAACAAACAAGCATGTAAGCTTAAACTGTTAGAAACAATGAGCTTCAGATAGTTCACACCCTCAATTTCCTTACTCTCTTTTTAACAAGTACAATACAGCCAGGCCTGGTAGTGCAGACCTGTGACTCCAACTACTGTGGGTGCTGAGGCAGGAAAGTCCCAAGGGCCTGCCTAGGACACTGAGTAAATGCGAAGAAAGCCTTGGCAATTTAGTGAGAACTTGTCTTTAACAAAGTCAAAAGAGGGCTAGGAATAAATATAGGTGTGTGTGTGTGTGTGTGTGTGTGTGTGTGTGTGTGTGTGTAGAGATTTAAGGATATAATATTTGCCTAGCATATATAAGACTCTAGGTTCAAAACCTTAGTATAGAGAAGGGTGAGGAGGGAGGGAAAGAGAAACAGAGATACAGAAAAATCAAGAGGGGGGAAGGAGAGGGAGAAGAGAGAGAGAGAGAGAGAGAGAGAGAGAGAGAGAGAGAGATCATAACATATATTACATTAAAGTCTTTGAGAAGCCCTGGGGGTGGTGGAGACAAGCTAGGAGCTTGTTATTCTGAAGAGAACAGTGAACAGTCTTTAGCCCCTGGCTGAACTAGTGTTCCATGGAACGCACTCTCTAAAATCCTTATTAAATGGTCCCTTCAATATGCAAAGCATCAGCTTAGAAGCAAGTTGAATTTATGATAAGTGAGAGAATTTTGGACCATACAAGTCTGCAATAAATGCCAGTTGGAGGCAAAAAGAACAGAACCCCCTTCTGTAATTAGTACAGCCTTTACAACAGCTTGCACATATCTTTCTGAAAGTTGGAAAATTATAATGTTTGTGACAGGGTTGTGTGCATATCTGTTGTCACAGTTAATAAAGCAACTGTTTAATTACTCATATTGGGCATAGCTGGAGCTGGGCTCACACATCCCTTCTTGCTCAGAGATGGCCAAATTCACTGGCATATGGGCACAGCATAGATGGTGTTACGGTTTCAGTTAAAAATGTTTCCTACCACCTCCTGTAGCCAGGCAGGAACCCCAGTGGAGTGATAGGGACACTAACACACCCACAAAATTTTCCACCCAAAATTTATCTTGTCTACAAGAAATGTAAAGATTGGGAATGGATCAGAGACTAAGGGAACAGCCAACCAATAACTGGCCCAACTAGAGACCCATCCCATGCGCAAGCATCAATCCCTGACACTATTAATGATACTCTGTTATGCTTGCAGACAGGAGTCTAGTATGGCTGTCTTCTAAAAGGGTCCACCTAGCAGCTGACTCAGACAGATGCACAGACCCACAGCTAAACAGTGGGTGGAGCTCAGGGACTCTTATGGAAGAAAAAGAGGAAGGATCACAGCCCTGAAGGGGATAGAAACTCCACAGGAAGACCAACAGATTCAACTAACCTGGACCCTTGGGACTCTCAGAGACTGAACCACTAACCAAAGAACATACATGGGCTGGACCTAGACCTCCCATCACGTATGTAGCAGATGTGCAGCTTTATCTTTATGTGGGTCCAGAACATCTGGAGCAGTGGCTATCTCAAAAGCTGTTGCCTGCATGTGGGATATGTTCTTCTGGCAGAGTTACCTCAGCTGGGGCTTGTCTGGCCTTCAGTGAGAGAGTATGAACCTAGCCTTGCAGATGTGCCCGGGGGAGGATACCCAGGAGAGCCCCCACCCACTCAGAGGGGGGATGGAGGAAGGGATTGTGGTAGAGGGTGACCGGGTGTGGGGCAGTGAGAGGGATGGGAAGTAAATACCTGAAAAAATACAATAAATAAAAATGGAAAAAGTGCTCCCAAGCCTCATGCATTTAAACCACTGGGCCCCAAGTAGTGATACTGTTTGAGGAGGTGGTCAAGGATGAGTTCCATGGAGTAAAACCATTTAAGGGTGGAGCCCAACTTGGCTTCTGTTCTCTGTTTCTGAGCCTCTGAGATGTGTGCAAGCCACATACTTTGTGGTCTCACTGCCATGGACCATGCCTTTTCCAAAGCAGGATGGACTGTGTCCTTTGAATTGTGAGCCCAGTTTCTTCTGCCCAGTATTCTGTTAAAGAAAATTAACACAGAGAGAAAAAGAGCTGGGGTAGAGGATGAAGACGGGGCAAAGTACAAAGATTTGTTTCACCTGAGGGAAGCGAGGCATGCTCCATCAGATGGTTGCCGCTGTTGTTGTTGTTGTTTTCAAAGAAGCTTGCTTTGGTATACAATTCAATTATTATGACAGAGGAGTGAAGCTAAAAACAAGAAATTAGGACAGAGGTAGAACAGAAGAAAGTTCTGTCCCAAAGGCTTTGGGCAGATTTTGAGGCTAAAGAAAAGCTGAGGGAAGAAGCTCGGGAAGGCAGAAGGAAATCTGGGACTCTTGTCACTCGACAGGTAGACAAAGGAAAGTGGGATTTGGAAGAGAGATAACTCTTTCTGTCGTGTAACAAATGCTTTAAGTTGCCAGCTGAATATTCGTCTTCCATCTAAGAACTTTATGTCATGTTATGATCTGAGAGACAGAGCAGAGACACACAGTGAGGCACTACAGCCCCTGTCTAAGACACAGCTTTGCAAAGGGTGCTTTGACACCTCAGAGTGCTGGTCTCTTCCCTGCATTTGGGCTGACTGGCAGTGCAGAGCTGATGCAGACAGTGAAGTCTACACTCAGAGCACAATGCCAGGTCCTGCACTGGCCTGATCACTACTACCTTGGGGCAGCTAAGTACTCATTTAAAATAGCAATAATTGAGAAAGCAGTGTGTGTCTGTGTGTGTGTGTGTTGTTGTTGTTGTTGTTGTTGTTGTTCTTTTTGGCACTGGGCATGAAGCCCAATGACTTGCACTGAGCTTACTGAGCTTACTGAGTTACATACTCAGTAACATCTATAGCAAGATACACACTCAGAAGACTTGGGGCTTTAAATAGGTATGGCTGTAGATATAGCCACAGACACAGATGCACCGTTCACCTGCTCAAATATTCTGTACCAAAGAGGCCATTTTAGATGGAAAGCACATTTGGGGATTACTGGGTGTGGTGAACAGCTCATACCCCTGAGCTATACAGGGGAGTCTATAGAGCATAGAAATATTCACCTGAAAACTTTAATAAAGCTATAGAAACTCAGACCTGATGGCCTAAAATGGGACCTCTGTACAGAGGGATGAAGTACAATAGAGAAGTACTTTTAACTGCGTATGAATTTAACATCATATAGGAGCATCTTAGCTGCTAATCATGGAAGTTGCTGGAGCACAATCAGAAGGGCTGGCTTGCCCTTCCCTTCCCTAGCTTTACAGAGTTACCCCTCATGTGCAGGCCAGCAGAATGAACTTGTATCTTTTCTGCACATACTTTTAACTAGAGCAATGGGGACTGCCTCCTTAGTCTCACATAGCCTAGATCTTGCGTCTATAGAATTTGGGAAGACAATGCTGCTTTGTATGGGCCATCAGCAACAGCTGACCCCTTGTTCAAGCCAGGGTTCCTCTCCTGATATTTCTTCTTGTAAAGATGTTCAAGAGGTAACCCAGTGGCCTTTGTTGAAAATGTTTTTAGAAGTTTGTTAACGGGGAAATTTCTTTGGAGACCTAAATTTCTATTTACCTTTTGTGACATGGTTTAAAGGGGGAAGAAAATCTCATTATCTCCCTCTTCCAGTCTCAGCAGCAGGATGGAGTTATGACAGTTCCCAAAACAACTGGTGCTGGGTGTGCGCCAGGATATCTACTGGGCCTTTAACAAACACAGTCTTTAACATGCAGTAGCACTTGTCATCTCAGAGCCCTGTGATAAGAATGTTTGCAACACAGCTGATTACAGAAACACACAATTTTGAAATAATTTCCTTGTCTAGAATTACACAGAACTCTGCTAAGTAGCACATTCAGGTGAATTTGATGAGGAGATTCCTTGAAAAAGTGACTTCAGATTTAGTATCTCAGAATTGGGGTTCTTTTGAGGAAATCATCTAGAATCTGGGTGATGATGGTACAGTCCACAGTGGGGTTCATGTTTGCAGATCAGCACCAGGGAATGCTTCTTAGAAATCAAGGGCCATGGGGATCCCAGAAAGCTAAGGTTCTTGCCTTGACTCCCTGTTGATTGGTTTAAAAAATAGCCTTCACATTTATACTGACAGCATATAAAAGTAAACTCTGACCTGCCTTTATACTTTACCTACTCAAAACCATGGATTGCATCTGAAGGGTCAAATGTTTTGTTACAAGTTTTTCTAGCATAGGGAATTTTCTTCTCACTTGGTTTTTGCATAGATCTACAAAACAACGATACATTAGAAAGTTGCCTGAGGCCGCTGTGTGAGCATCTTCACATAAGGGAAGTGGTATGGTCACTTCCTGGTTTGTAGTGGTCACTAAAACGGCTTACCTCCTAAACTAGAATCTAAAGTAGGGTATCCGACTTAGCTAACAGGTCTTTACTGATATAACTAAGGTAAGGATGTCATACTGCATGTGATGACTAATTTTGGTGGTCAGCTTGACATACCTAGGAAGAGGTAACTCTATTTGAAGAATTGCCCTCATCAAGTTAGGCTTTGGGCAATTCGGTGGGGCATTTTCTTGATTCCTGATTGATGTAGAAGGTTGCAGCCCATGATGGGCAGTACCACCCTTAGGCAGGTTGACCTGGAATATATAAAAATGGTAGCTGAACTTGAACCTAGAAACAAGCCAGTAAGTAGTGTTTCTCCACAACTTCTGCTTCAGTTTCTGCCTCCAGATTCCTGCCATGAGTCCTTGCCATGAATTTCTCAAGGACAGACTGTAATCTGTAAAATCAAATAAAGTCTTTCCTCTCCCAGATGCTTTTGGTCATGGTCACAGGAAACAGAGAGTAAACCAGGTCAGGAGTTGATACTGAGAATAGGGTATTCTTGGGATGTGTCTGACTATAGTCTCTTGCTGGGAAGATTGTGGAAGGATTATGGAACCTCAGGCTGCTGAGTGCTCAGCATGTAGCAGGCTGTTCTGTGGGAGCTGGGAAGATAACATTTCTGAAAGAAATGCAGACATGGAAAGCTTGTAAGGTTTCACAGGGAAACCAAGACTCTATCAGGCCTGTTTGTGCGATTATTTTCAATTAAGAATCTGTGGAAGTGAAACCTCTGCTTATGGGGACAATCAATGCTAGTTAGCTGGGACTGGAAAACCAGCTATGAATAACACGAGACCACCATCATTGTACTCAAATCTTTTGGAAATATTTTCTCAGGGTCAGCACACAGAAGCTGTGGTCAAGAGGGGGGCACAGTGGTATCTTAAGCCGGCAGAATGATTTGGTAATGTGTAAGAGTCTTTCAGATGGTATTGGTTTTGAGATCATGGAGAGGAGCTAAGGTTTGGCAGTATGTGGTAGGCTTGTAAGAGATAGTCAGATGTTGGGAACAATCTGGGACTGTGGAATGAAGCTCCATATGTCTGTCCAGGGGCTCTGCTGCTCTGAGTGGGACATTAGACATGTGGAAAGTGACCACACATCTTCCCCCACAGTCCAATGGGCAGGTTGGGGGGCAGTGCGAAGCCTCTGTGGGCGTTGCCCATGGGTGGGAGAGGGGGCCAATCCCGGGGAACACACAGCAGCCATCTCCGTGGGTTCTCTAGCCCGGGGCACCGCAGTCTCCGCAGGGTGCTGCAGATGGGCTAGCCAGAGCACAGCTGGGGTTCCCACCGGGACCAGGTCTCAGCTGCTTTGGGCACCAGGCTAGCTGCTTAGGCTTGGGTGAGTGGGTACCATCTAGGAGCACTGGAGTTCCCTTGGTGTGAGATTAGCTGTGGCTCATTAATCGGGGGCTGGATCCCTTGTTTCCCATGGCGGGTCCAGATGAAGAGACAGTCCATAATTCTAAGATATTTATTTTCATCATGTGGAAAGTGGCATGGATGGAACTGTACCTTCTGCCTCTCCCAAAGAGGCAGGGCAGATATAGTAACTGGGCAGGGACATTGCTAAGCCTCTAGGTGTCTCACTAACATGGGGTTGGCTTGGGGTTGTATGGCCACGTCTCTACCAGGGCGTGAAATGTGACCGTGGCTGGAGCCAAAAAGCCTTCCGGGAGCTTTGGCAAAAATGTTTTCCGGGCCCTTGTGAATTACTCCACCGGGTCTCCCAGCGTTTTCAGCCTGTGCTCAACCGGATGCCAGACTGCCTGCCAGATCATTGCCCCACAGTAAGAGAAGATGTTGGTGAAAATGAAGCCTAGGCTATAATGGAGACCCTAAGGTTGAAGGAGTCATGGAGAGAAGTATATTGGGCTCTCACTGTGAGAGGCCAGGGAAGGCTACTATGAAAATGAAGCCTCAGTTGCAATGGAGACTCCAGGATATAGGAGACACAAAGATGGTGGGAGGCCCACCATTAGCAATGGCAGATATGCAGTATAGGTGGTCTGAGCCCATGACACAAGCTGCATATACTGCTGATGGTAGAACCAGAGAAGTAGAGCTGCAAAGTTCTTTGAAGCCAAAAGACCATGATTTAGTTCTAGGCATCAGAGAGTTATACTGTTGGCCTTTAGTTTTGCCTAAGAGTGATCGCTTATGCTCAGGTTATTCTCTTCTGAAATAAGAAAGTATATAACTGATTTTGGATTATATAGGAGCATACAGTTGAGAGAGTTTTGGATTATTAAAGGGGGTTTGGACTTTTATGGTATTGGAATTTTTCAATATTGTAGAATTTTAAAGTTGTGCTAAATTTTAGATTGTAATATTAACATACTGTTTTGGGGACAAGGTTAAGGTCATGGTTTGGTTGTCAACTTTACGTACCTGGAAGAGGGAACATCTCTTAAGTGTTGCTTCCATGAGATTAGCTTGTGAGCATAACCTGTGGGACATTTTCTCTATAGCTAATTATTGTAGAAGGGCACAGTTCACTGTGAATGGTAATCTCCTTGGACATGTGGGCATAGTCCATACAACTATGGTAGCTGAGCAAGCTTACCTTATACAAGCTACCTTAATTATACAAGCAAAACAATAGGTAGTGATTTCCATGATCTCTGCATCAGTTTCTGCCCCCAGGTTTGCCTTGCCTTCCCTTAATATGTATTCTAACATATAAGATATAGTAAATAATTTCCCCACCACGTTGCTTTTGATCATGGCATTTATTACAGAAAACAAACCAGAATACTAAGTTCTCTGGCTTCTCTGTGTGTCCCTAAACCAGAGAATGTGTCCTTTCTAAGAGACACACAAACATGAGACAGAGAGATAAATCTAGCATGTCTCTAATTTACAAAACCTAACCAGCACGGAGCCTTGGTGGGTATTACACATTCAAATAACAATTGCTGGCTGAATGTACAATACTCTAGAGAATCAGAGAACATCAGGTCTGGAAGATGTCATGTTCTCTCCTCTGGTTCCATCCAGACATTCAGTGGCCATCTTTCTCTCAGGAACCAGGTATATCATGTCTTTTATATTGCCAAGGCACCATCTAAAAAGCTCTCAAGATTTTATCTCAAGTCACCCTTTTTGTAGTCTAATCTTTCACTCTCACCAGGGCCCAGCCACAGGAGCTCAGTTTAACAGTCTTATTCTTACCTTCGTGTTCTTCTCACACAGACAATGAAAGTGGACAGTGCGTCCTTCCAAATTTCTATCACCTGGCCACCTCTCTCTGAACTTCAGTTGGCTACCACTCTTCCACCTGTCCCCACTCTGTACTCTATACTACCTTGTCAACACTGATCATATGGCAGAACTCTCCAGAAGCCAAAAAGACCTGCAGGGCCTGATCCTGGCCTCCTTCTTTAGATTTGCTCCCACCACCAGTTTCAAATCCAGTCCTGAAAATACCCCCTCACTTTTTGGCCATGTTGGCATTTGTCTAAAATCCACTTCTCTGTTTTGATGCTTCTCTGGAACCTTAAGACACGGTGTCTCAGTCAGAGTTTCTATTCCTGCACAAACATCATGACCAAGAAGCAAGTTGGGGAGGAAAGAGTTTATTCAGCTTACATTTCTACATTGCTGTTCATCACCAAAGGAAGTCAGGACTGGAACTCAAGCAGGTCAGGAAGCAAGAGCTGATGCAGAGGCCATGAAGGGATGTTTCTTACTGGCTTGCTTCTTCTGGTTTGCTCAGCTTGCTTTGTTATAGAACACAAGACTACCAGCCCAGGGATGGCACCACCCAGAAGGGGCCTTCTCCCCTTGATCACTAATTGAGAAAATGCCTTACAGCTGGATCTTATGGAGGCATTTTCTCAACTGAAGCTCCCTTCTCTGTGATAACCCCAGCTTGTGTCAAGGTGACACACAAAACCAGCCAGTATACACAGTGATAGTGTTTAGGACATAGCTCATGACTGGTTTTGCCTCTGGTCACCTCAGCATACAGTTAAATTAATAATCAAAGGTTGTGGGTGACTGCATGCTTAGTCTATGAGGATTATATTCTACAGTTCCATGAGCCCTGCAAAGGCTCATGTTGTAAAGTTAGATATCCAGTTACAGGACTGTGCTCAGGAAGCTTTGAGATAACAAGCACTGAATAAATAACAGAACCAAGTTCTCATTTTCTAGACTTTATTTTTCCTCACATATAAAATTTAGGATTTAGACTAGACCACCAATTCTGACACCTTTAAAAATTATTATCATATCCCTTAGTTTTACAATGTCTATTTATCTGTGTATGTGTGTATGTATGTCTGTATCTATCTATCTATTCATGTGTCTATGTAATTATGTATTTACTTATGTATCAATGTACTTATATAATCCATGTACTTATGTACCTATGTATCCAAATAGATGCCGGCCTATAGTCCAGGCTGACCTCACACATACAAGTTTCTTGCCTCAGTTTCCAGAACACTGTCTTCTTAATCCAATTGCCAATAAATAATTAAATAAATAAATAAATAATTGAATAGTAGACTTAACCATTTAAAATACTATAAACTTCCATTTTTTCTGTCTGGTAACCCCTTTATTCTTTCTGCTCCATTTTCCTATTTTATTCTTCCCCCAAATCTCTTGACTCAAACTTCCTAAGATTCCTGTAGACTTTGGAAAGGACTGTGTTGCACAAAGGTGAAAAAAAGAAAAAGTCAGTTCTTACATTTTGAATTAGACTCATGCCTTAGTGACCATAGCCAGGGCACCTGCCACTAGGGACTCAGTGGGAGGCAGACAGACAATACACTGAAGCCTGCAGGAGGGCCATAAAGGGTCCCACTTGCAAAGAAGTGGGGGGCAGTGAATCCACAGGAGGGAAAAGAGAGAAATCAGAAAGAATGTGAGCCATATTTATTGCATGGGTGGGACTGGAGAAAGAGATATTCCTTCCTTTAGTCTAGCTTAAAATCCCCCATCCCCATTCCAGGAAAGCAACACATACGTGAGTCTAAGACCTCAGCAGTGCACATAAGAAAGGTCTCCAGACAACCACTGTATTCTGAGAACAAAGTTATGAAAGAGTGTCAGTAAGGAGCTTAATAAAAGAATGGGAAATAAGAGACCTGTTGTGGCTAGGCGTCCCTCCACTGTTAGGAGGGCCACAATACATAAAGAATTTTGAAGACAAAGACATGAGAGAGAAGCAGAGGAAAGAAGGCAACATAGTCCTTGGTAGATGGAGACCACCACAGGCTCTGTCATATCCCTTAGAATAAAGAATAAACTAGGGCTACCACTTCGGAAATCAATTTGAAAGTTCCTCAAAAATAGAACTACCGTCTGATCATGCTATACTTAATGGAGTCTATGACCACACTCATGTTCATTGCAGTCCTGTTCACAACTGCCAAGACACGGGGATGTGAGGGGCTGCATGCTTTATCAAAGAGGACAACTGCCCCTGATTGGGAAGGATAGTTTTTTGGTATTGATTATATACATTGTATAAGAGTTGTTGGGATCATCTGTATATACGTTTTTTTCAACCAAAAAGAAGAATAGAATCATTATTTGCAAGAAAATGATATGGACTGGAAATCATTATACTATACAAAATAAGCCAAACTGATAGATACTGCAGGTTTTCTCTTGTATGTGGTGTGTGTGTGTGTGTGTGTGTGTGTGTGTGTGTGTGTAACATGAAAGTCGAAGAATATGGGGAGCATTAAGGGGAATAGAAGATGAGACAAACAGACAAAAAGGGCAATGGAGTATACGCAAATGTGATCAAAGGGCATGATGCTTATGTATGTGTATTAGATACTTTCCTGTTGTTGTGATAAAGCATCATGACCAAGGAGACTTAAAGAAGAAATGGGGGTAACAAGCAGGCACAGTGGTAGGAACAAGAGCTGGGAGCTCACATCCTTTACCACAAGCATGAAACTGAGGAAGTGAACTTGAACTGATGGAGGATTTTAAACTCAAATACTTGCCTCCAATGACATAGTTTTTCCAGCAAGACCACATCTCTTAAATGTCCCCAGACAGCATCACCAACTAGTGACAAGTGTTTAAATATCTGAGCCCATGGGGACATTATCATTCAAATCACTACAGTATGAAAATGTCAAAGTGAAACCTATTATTTTACATGATGAATATACACTAATGGAATAATAATAAAGTTGAGGGAACATCTCAGGAGCTAAAAACATATGGGCTCTGAGCCACCTGTTGCACCAACAAGGTTTCTGATTCTAAGCTGGAGACCTGAAGCTGGAAACTCATTGCGAATTACCAGTGGACCCTCTGCCCCAGGATCCTGCAGGTCTGTGAAGTGCAGAGAGCACCTTCATGCTTCGTGTGTCTTTACCTGCACATACCTCAGCTCTGTGCAGAGGATGACATGATAAGGCTGTTGGGCTTATGGATGGGTTGGTAGTGTCAGAACCCATAAAGATACACCAAGTTCTCCACACATAAAGTAGAAACTTCTAACCTACAGAGAAGAGAGACAAAAGGCCATGATGTGAGTGAGTTTACTCTCATAACTTGCTTCAGCTCTTATCAAAATGGGAAGCTGGGCCAGATACCAAGTTCAGTCACAAATGTAAAGCTATATTTCTTCATGATGTAGAAATTGTGGCCCATGAATTGGACGGCATCTTAGTTGGCTCAGGGGAGTTTGCTCACGGCTTCCGATTTTACTCAGAAAAGCAGAGGAGGAATTTCAGAGGAGTTGTCACATGTGCTAGGTTCTTCTACTTGTCACTTAGCTTCTGTTTAGAATATAGAACAAAGAGAAGTCCACACAGCCTGGGGGATGAACCAGATAGAAGGCAGAGAGTATTATATAATGAGTATGCTGAGAATTGCATCTCACTCCTGGGCCCATTTGAGTGGCAAGTCCTCATTGCTTTGTTTGTACCACTGTGTCCTGCTATGATGTATCAGAGATTCACAGACTGAAAAGCAGATACCCTGGTGCTACTTTGAGAGGTATTGAAAACAGCTGGAAGGTTCTAGCTGAAGAAAGTAGGTCACTAGGGGAAGTCCCTTAAAGCTATCTTGCCCCTGGCACACCTTCTCTGTCCCTAATGGCCAGAAAGCTAGCTTCCTCCGCATAGGTTAGCAATACCAGGGTATTCTTCATTGTCTTGGAGTCAGAAACACAGAGGTGAACACATATTGAACTCTCTGAAATAGAAAGCCAAAGTAAATCTTTGCTCCTTTAGATGTTCATGCCAAGTATTTTGTTACAGACAAAAAAATCTATCAGACACAGGTCCACATCTTGAGAGCATAGCTCCTGGTCTGATTATCCAGCTAGAAATGAAGGGTGAGTTTTCCAGCTCTGCACTTGACTGTCTTCCTACAGTCATCTTACAGACTGACCCCATCTTCTGACTGAATGACCTCTCACTCATTCTATTTAATTTGTATGTGTATATATGTGTGCCTGTGTAAGTGTATGTGCATCATGGGCGTGCAGATTCCCCTAGAAGTTGTTGAATCCTCAGGAACTGGAATTTTAGCAGTTGTAGCCACGTGATGCAGGTGTTTGGAACCAACCCAGATTTTCTGTGAAGCAATAAGTTCTCTTAAGCATTGAGAAATCTCTTCAACCTGTCACTCATAATTTCTTTAGAGTTGCCAAAGATTCCAGTTCTGTCTGTCAGATGTTAACAGACTATTAGAGATGGAACTCACTTGGGCCTTTCGGGTGAGTTAGCACTCATAAAGCAATCAAGACCAAGGTAAGAAAAGTTATTTCTCAAGGGTCACCTATCATGTAAGTTGGTAGAAATTGGAGCATGGAAAGACCAAGTGCTCAGTGTCTCCATTGGTGGAATGTAGCACTCCTACTTGTAATTAAGGTAGGCAGCTTGTTTCTAACAACTATTTATTGGACAATTTATTTGTCTAATGGCACAGAGATACTGTAAGTTTAACTCATGAGACACACATTAATCAGCCGACCCATTACGGAGCCAGACTTTTAGCCAGAAGAAAGTTTCTGCACATATTTGAGAATGCAGTGACAAGAGGGATATGTGGATGGAGTCTTTACAGGAAAGACCAGGAACCTCATGAGTGTTGAGTCTTCATACTTTCTCTAGGATATCCCCATCCTTGTCACTGAATCTTACAGGTACATGAAGACATGCAGAACACCCAGGTGTCACCCTACTGGACACCCCATACTTCAGAGTAGGCCGGTTTCTCTGCCCCAAGTAAGGTCACATGAAGAGGACTGCTCAGATAAGCAGACCCTCTGCTATCTTGAGTTGTTTACCAGGGGTGACATTAATCAATACCTCAAGACTTTTCTTAGGTCTGTCCAACCGATGCTATATAAAAAACACTACTGTGCTGAGACTAAACATAGCCCATAATGTACGGCTAGTGATGCAGAGGCAGACATCAGTCCACTGACAGCACTGCTCAGCTGGTTTCTTTGCCAGATTCTCCAACTCAGCCAGTGCAACCTCTTATCCACAGCCTAGTGCACACATCCAGCAGAGTTGTCTGGATCCCTTTTCCTTTCAGTGGCACAGAGAAGCTTAACCCAGTACAGAGATTATGATGAAGGGTCCCCATGCACAGAGCATCCAGAAGCTGGTCCATGGTCCACTGTGAGAATATCCAGAAGAGTGGCCATCCAGGGTAACTTAAGATGGAGGCTGAAGTAGGCAGATGACCAGGACATTCCATCAGAGGTTCAAGAGTTGAATCAGAAAAGCTGGTATTTTTTCCACTTAGATACCACACTGACATAATTGAAAGGGGGAACTAACAGTCTCTGAATGTGTAAGCTCCCTGTAGCTTAGGTAAGACTCTAACTTCTCACAGAAAGCCTGGGTCCTCCTTCCAGGTCCTCCTTCTTGCTCTTTCAACTCCAGCTTTGATCAGGCATTTTCCTCCAGTGTTGTTAATACACTTACCTTGCCCCTATTAAGTCCCTGTCATTCACTTCTGTCTTAGAACCCTTCGATGCCCCTTGCCTGGGCTGGTCCTGGTTAATTCTCATAGCTATTGTAGGTCTTTGAATGTCACGTTCAAGGAAAGATTCTGTCTAACTTGCTTGTATGCCTTTGGTTAATGCATGTGCCCAATATACTCCACAAAGGTAGGCAGAACATACTAATGAATGTTTGATTTCAAGACCTCCTCTCCTTCCCACTTCACAGTCTAACTCTCTCTGAAAGGATGGGCATGAATAAAACACAAAAGCACAGGCTGGGTAGAGTTCAAACTGAAGAGAGATGGGAGAGTGTAACCCGTCGTGACTACTCATGGCTTGTTAATTTTTTGACCCAGCAAGAGAGGCACATAATGCCACAGAGAGTAGAGGAGAGGCACAGTTTGATGTGACTGGGATATAGTATGGTGTCCTATGTCCAACTTTGCTCAGTCATAGCTTCTTCTTGCAATGGAGTCAAGTCACCGCCTTGTGGGGATGGAAGGCCATCCAGTTATCACCAAAGAGGTAAGGCAATGAGCACAGCAGGCCAAGGCTGAGAGCACTTGTGGGACAGACTGCATCGCCCACTCCCTTCCTGTTAGCGCTTGGCAGTAAGGTGGTGACAGGAGCTGCTTCTAGCACGACTGGCAAAGTGCCTAAAACCATCTATACACAGTTAGAAAGAGAGGAGGCAGGCAATCTTCCTCATCTAGGACTCTAACACCTCAGTCTGCTTTCCAGATCCTTCTGCTTCCAGCCTCTACCTCCCCTGATATCTTGTCTTGGCTTACTTCCCTAAATCCTGCACTTCATTAATTCCTTATCACATGTCGCTAAGTTCTAATCTAGGACTTCGTGAGGACAACTAATTAAAGTCAGAAGATTCTTAAAGGAAGAATTGACCTGCAATCAGCCCTTTCTCTAAGCAGGATCAATCTTCAGATTCCTGGCCAAGAAATGATATATTATTAAAAAAGAAAAGAAAAGAGAGAGAGAGAGAGAGAGAGAGAGAGAGAGAGAGAGAGAGAGAGAGAGAGGAGAACATGTTTAACCAATCAGCAATATGGATGTGTCATGCAGCTTCATTTAGCTGTTTATGGATCCTAATTGAACACCCTGGTTACCACCTTAGAAAAGCATGCCTGACAGAAAGGCACATGGGAATTACAGCTTGCTTGAGAAATTTGTCACTGTAGGATAGAAAATACATGGGGGTGGGGTGGGGAGGGGAAACAAGAATACATCTACTATCTGGTCTTCAGCCACAGAGCAGTTTGCTGCTGACAGCATGAGCAAGAATGCTAGCTGACTTCCAGCCCCTGACATCCGCTAGTCAGGGATGCACACAAAGCTGGAAGAGATGCTCCCCATCATGTATACATAGGAACACTGGTCAGGAGTGTGGTCAACTCTGAAGCATGATCATTTAAGAGCTCTGACATCATCCAACCGGCTTTCCTGACAAGAAGAGCAAGGTCCTGGAGAGACTTGGCTTCTTCAGTCTTGGTGGGTCTACCTCACTGTATAATTACAACTGTTATTCAGGTCAGAGCAGCCGAGGTAGGGCTCTGCCCAAGATAAGCGGTTGACTCTCAGGAAAGAAGTTTCCACACTCCCCCTCCCTTCCTGACTGGTTCAGGTATCCATTTTTTTCCTACTTTATTTACCTTTCAAATGTTTCCCCCCTTTCCAGATCTCCCCTTTGGAACCTCCCCATTTCCTCCCCCCCTCTCCCTGCCACTATGGGGGTATTCTCCCACCCACCCACCCACACTCGTCTTCCCTCCTTGGCATTCTCCTCTACTGGGGAATCTAACACTCTCAGGCCCAAGGGCCTCTCCTCCCCCTGATGGCTAATAAGACCCTCCTCTGCTGCATATGTGGCCAACACCATGGGTCCTTCCATGTGTAGTCTTTGGTTGGTGGATCAGTCTCCAGGAGTATCGGGGGGTCAGGCCAGTTGCCACTGTTGCTGCCTCCCTGGGGATGCAAACTCTCTCAGCTCCTTCAGTCCCTTCTCCAAGTCCTCCATCTGGGACCTCACACTCAGCCCTACTGTTGCTGCAAAGTTATTCTTGGGTATTTCCAACTTTTGGGCTAATAACCACTTAACAGTGAGAACATACCATGTTCATTCTTTTGTGACTGTGTTACCTCGCTCAGGATGATATTTTCAAGATCTACCCATTTGTCTGAGAATTTCATGAAGCCATTGTTTTTAATAGCTGAGTAGTATTCCATTGTGTAAATGTACCACATTTTCTGTATCCATTCCTCTGTAAAGGGACATCTGGGTTATTTCCAGCTTCTGGCTATTATAAATATTGCTGCTATGAACATAGTGAAACATGTGTCTTTATTACATGTTGGAGCATCTTCTGGGTATATGCCCAGGAGTGGAGTAGCTGGATCCTCAGGTAGTATTATGTTCATTTTTCTGAGAGTCCGCCAAACTGATTTCCAGAGAGGTTGTATCAGTTTGCTTTCCCACCAGCAATGGAGGAGTGTTCCTCTTTCTCCACATCCTCACCAACATCTGCTGTCACCTGAGTTTTTGATCATACAGTATCCATTTTTTAACCTGGTCTAAGGAAACCCAGAAGTTTTGCAATCACTTTTGCATGGAGAACAAAGAGAAAGAGAGTTTTCCCCTGAGTTCATAGGAAACCTAAGATGAATCTGGGACCTGAAAGTACCTGGAGGAGGAGGAAGTGGCTCTCACTGGGCTGGCCATACCCATGAATGACACTTAACTTCTCACACATATTAGCTCATTCATAAGAAAAGAACCCCAGACTTAAGAAAGTCAAGGGTTTCTCAGAAAGATAGATGTGGAAAAAAAAAGGAAAGAAAAAAAGCACAAATTAATTGGAATTCATGAATTCATTGAACCAAGCAGAGTAACTTGATTCTTGTTCTTTATAAAGATTTATGGGAGTGTTAAGGATTCAGGTGTCCTTCACCAAGAACTGGAGGAGACACTGATAATGTGAGAAAGGAGAAGCATATGGGCCGTATGCATGGTGAACGAGAGCTTCCTGTTATGCTAAAGAGGCATGCAGTGTGTCTTTGGATCTTCTGCCGGAAAGCTGTGGCAGCTTCCTGACCATTGGTTTTCCTCATCACTACAATGGGCCTAGAAATCTTGACCAACTACAAATGTGAGGAATCTTAATTAGTTTATGCAACTTTTGGGAAAGTCGCCAAGTTGGCTTTGATAACACTTGTTAAATGAGGTCCTTGATCATCAGGAAGTTTAGTGGTGTGCACTGATGAAGATGCTGCTTTGGTGGAGTGATAATACCATGTGGCGCCGCCAGAAGCAAGACTTATCATCTAGTCAGGTAACAAACTGGGACTGCTGGCCCTCGGGGAAAATTTTTGGCAGACATTTCTGTTGGTCGCATGTGGAGGGTATTTCATGAGTGGGTCCCAAGAATTCTCTTGAATATGCTACACTGCACAGGGACCACCCACAATCAAGAATTATACAGCCCCTGATGTCAACAGCATCACTTTGAGAAACCCTGACGTGGGAGAATAGAAACACCACAATCTGGAATAGAAAGATCAGAGCTTTCTCATCCCATGGATTCCTTTTAAAAAAACAAAACCAAAAAAAACCCCAAAAACTCATCTTTAAAAATTATGATCTTATAGTAATGAACACAGAAATAAAAACCACCACACAGACAGATTAAGATATCCACTTAACACTCACCCTGTCTTGGTTGTATATCTCAATGAATTTCTGCACATTTAGAATGGGCATTCTAAAGCCATGATGCTTCAGTTAGGATTTGATGCTTTCACTTTAGTTGCATTTTTAAAATTAATTTATCCATCGATTTCTTAACACAGCTTCTTGAACCACTGTCTTGAGCTGAACAGGCCTACATTCTAAAGGAAGAGGAGAAATTCCAATGGTCAGGAGGATGATGAGACTACTCTTAAATATCAGCACTCAAGGCTTTGACTTCCTCTCTTATTACAAGACAACATAGTACAGCCAAGTCTCTGCCCTCTCAAGTTCTCAACTAAAAACAATCCCCTTAGTTGGGAAGATGTACCAGAGAGTATCTCAGTAGTGCAGCTTTGCCTGTCTGAGCCTCTGCTCTGAGACTAGAGGAACACAAGCAGGAGGGGGTAGAAGGGTGAGATGAGGAGAGCTCCCAATAAATGAAAGAATAATAGAACATTGATCAGCTCTTTACCACGGCGGGGGAGCTGTCAGGCAGAGCCGCTCAACTGCCTGGATGGATGGTCCCATTTAGTGTCCATAGGTAACTCTGCCAGAAAAGAAGAGGCACCACAGAGATGGTGTGTAGGTCCAGCAATCTTGGATTACTGCTGGGGAGCTGGTGCTCTCATCCTTTTACCAGAGCTAGCTGCAGACTCCAGCAAGTGGCTTCCTTTCTAAAGGAGATAGGGTTGGTTGGAGGAAGAACATGGAGAAAAGGAGGGTCCCTGGATAGTGGCTGCTGCAGTTAGCACTCCAAAACCTGAAGCGCAAGGCTAAGATACCATCATAGGTACAGTACAGGGTAAGGGCACACGCTCTGCTTTTACCACCTCTGAAATGCCTCCAGCCGAGAAGGGCTCAGTCTAGTGGCAATTTTTTTTTTTCAGTATTCTCTTGGAAAGTTTTTGCCTTTTTCTATTTTTCAAAGAAACAAAGGATTTCTCTTTAAACATGAGAGGCTGTGGATTCTTGTGAGTGAGTGAGGTCTGTGTATGAAAACTCATGAAGACAAGAAGCTACCCTATAGACCAAGTCCTCAGCATCCAAGTTCAGGCAACAAGAGCACACTTGCAGGGAGGGGCTTCAAGAGCACAAATGAAGATGAGGAGTCAAAGTGTCGGAAGATTGGGCACGGCATGAAGGTGGGTGCTGAACCCAACCGAAGGGCAACACTGGGTGGAAGGGGGTTGATTCTTAATTATGCTTCAGGTATCAGAGTCACACACCTCACTTCCACACAACTGAAAGGAAAGAAACACAAGTGTGTAAGTTACACAGCCAGCCATTTCTAGGAATCCCGTTTGTGTCTTTCACAGCCTTTGCTGAGCAGATGATGGATGGGAAGAGGGAGAAGTCAGGGCGAAGCTTAACTTCTGGACCAGAGAAAGAGAGGAAAAGTAATGGTGATGCAACAGGATAGGAGAATCGCAGAAAACAGGAAATGATGGGTGAGAGTTGCCATGTCTACAGGGCAGATCCTGAAGATAGAACACACAGTTACCCTGGGTCTCCTTGTGCACACTTGAGCAAACAGGCGGTGGTGCTGCTGGTATAATACTCTTCCTGATTCAAACCCATAATTGGATAAAAACTGCTACACTGTTGTCTTTATTCTCACCTTCTTACAAATTTATCAGTATATGGTACCATTCAAGGGGTTCAGGGGAGACTAGACAGAGAATTCCAATTACAACCCTGAATCTACACCGGCTTTTCCTTTCAACCAGAACCTAGTTGGTATTCAGCAGAAACTTTGAGTTTAGTGTTTGACATAATTTAATAGTGTGCATTAATGACTGTAATTTTCCCCTGTAGTCAAGATACTAAGAAAATGAGGAGTATCCCATTTACATCACACAGACTAGTAACCAGGGCAGACATGCAAACTGTGGTGAAGAACAAAGATCTGGGAGGGCCAGCCGAGGGTGCCACAGCATTCTATAGTTTGGAAAGGTATGTGCTACACTCTCATGCTGACAACGTGAATATGGAGTATTAATATTGTCCCCATTGTATGGAAACTGAAACGAAAATCTAACAGGGAAATGACTCATATCTGGGAGTGGGGAAATCCAATATTTTTAAGTTTAATTTAAAAAAAAAAATGTGTTACAAATATTTTCACCAAAGCTCTATCAGCAAAATATGCACGATTCTGGTGGGATTTTTTTTTTGTTTGTTATTTCTTCTTTTTCTTTCTTTTTGCTTTGTTTCCTGGCACAGGGTTCTAAGCTGGCCTCAAACTTTGACCCTTCTGAGAGGTGGGATCACAGGTGAGCACCCTGCTGCACCTTGTGAAGAAGAGGAAAAAAAAAATCTCAATTTTGATGTTCTTGTTTTCATCCATGGGGAAGCCTGGCATTAAGAGGTTGGAGGGCTGGAGTAATGGGTCAGCAGTTAAATGTGCACAAGTTTCAATTCTTAGCACCCACACCATATAGCTCACAAACTCCTATAACTCTAACTCCAAGGAGAGCTAACACTTCTAGCCCCTGCAGGTACCTGCACTCATGTGCACATACCTACACAACACACTTAAACGTAGTTTAAAATAATAAAGATAACTTTAAAAAGAATTTCTGAGTTTGAACAATTCTAATAATTTTAGATTACAATCAGAATGTTAATTACCTAGCAAACCTATTTTCATAATATATTATTTTACCCTAGCAAATGAAAACACCCCACCTGTGTTTGCCTTCTAAAGTACATGTTTTCACAGGCACACATGTATGTATGAATTTTTCCACTTGTATGAGTCTATGTATGCATAAGGTATATTAGCATACCTTGTGAGCACTAGTAGTTATGCATACATGTGTGTGCCTGCACTTAAGTGGGTGCACATCTGTATGTTCCTGAATGCATGTGTGCACACTTATACACATAAGTTTGTGAATGACTTCATGAGTATGTGTGGCAATGTATACATGTGTATTCATGTGAGTACATAAACTCTTGTATGTCCCCATGTGTATTAATATGTGTCCATGCATGTTTTTCTCTTCATGTGTATACATAAGTGCACGTGAGAGTGCATATGTGTGAATCTCTGAATGTGTACATCTGTGTATGCATGCATGCAAGCAAGCATGCATTGTGTTTACATGCTTGGATTGTGTTTGCATGAGGTGTCTACATTCATGTGTGTGCAAGTGTATATGAGTTTGTATATGTGCATGCCTGTAGGAGCAATCATGTACGTGTTTGTTAATGTATGTGGGCAAGTATGCATATGGGTGGATGTGTGTGCTCATATGTGTCTTATATGAAAGCATGCATGTATTTCTCTGTGTATACATGGATAGATTTGTGCATTTGGACTTAAATTTGTGTGGGTTAAACAGTTTATCTATTAATAATGTATATGCAAATGTGAGTATGTGCAGCATATATGTGTACATGCTTACTCCTTCACAAGCATATGCTTTTGTCTATGTCTGCACACATGTGTGTTTGCTGTCATATTTCTAAATGTATCCATGGGTACGTGTGTATGTATACACATACGTATACATTACTCATGCATATATAATGTAGGCAAAGGATTTGATTTGATAATGTGTACATGTATGTGTTTATGTGTAGATATATGAATTTGTGCATGTGTACACATTTGTAATCATGTTCAAGTTTGTGTGTCAGGATATATGTACTTTCACACAGATAGTCTGTGTTTGAGCATATGGGCATATGTTTTGGTTGTGCATGTGCGAACACAGTACTGCATGTGACTTTGTATGTCCCTATGTGCATTTTGCATTCATCTGTGTATATATGGATGAGTATAATTTTATGTGATTTTCTGTGTATATGCATTTTGTACACACGTGCATAGATGTGTCCAGGTACATGTTTGTGTAGAGGTGTGCATGGGCATGTATTTGTAGGTTTGCATATGATTATATTCCAATCTCCTCAAGGTATATGTATGCATGTGTTTATATGTGCCATTTTTGTGAAGGCTTGCATTAGTGTGTGTCATTTTTCTCTGACTGAGTATGCATGTATGCTCATGTACTTGTATGAATATGTTCTACTTGCTTGTGTAACTGCATGTAATTGTTTATTGGTTTATTCCTGATAAATTTTGATGTGTACACATGTATACCTCTGTTTGCATGTGTGTGCAAGTGCATGCCCATGAGTATTTCTGTGAGTCCTTAAATGTGTGTTGATATACAGCTGTGGGGTACATAAATGCATATATGAACATGCACATGTATACATGTGTATATTTGCACTAATATGTAGATATGTGTGCATATGCTTATGAGTATGTACATGAAAACATATATGCATTTGCCATGCATTGTGTTATTGGTAGATAGATGTGCTGGTGTTTGTTTGTGTCTTTATATTTTTGAAGGTGTGTGTGTGTGTGTGTGTGTGTGTGTGTGTGTGCAGTGTGTGCATTACTGCTTTGGTTTATTGCTATGGATATGCATGTATTCATGCATATGTTATTATGTTATTATGTTTTCATATGTGTTCATGTTTGCATAAGCTTTCATGCATTTATGTACATCTCTGTGTGCATGGGTTTGTGCATTTATTTTGCAACTGTGTGTGTCTATTTGTATGGTTTAGAGCCTTGTGTGCATTCATATGTGTGTGAATGTGTGAATATACTTGTTTATGATTGAATGTTCTTAGCTATATATAGCTTGACCGCATGTGTGTACTGCTGTTTATATATGAGTGCAGGCAAAACTCTGCATGGAGGTGCATGGAGGTGTGTATGTGCATATGTATGTTGAGTATGTCTCTGTGCATGTGAATATGTCTGTGTTATTGCAAGTATATAAACATTAGTATTTCCATACTTACACGTACATGAGTGTGCAAATGTCTTTGTGTCTATGAACATGTATATGCATTGACTTGTAAATTGCTTCTGTGTGACTGTGAATGTATGCATGTATATGTGAATGAATGTGTAAAAGAATGCAGGAGAATTAATACCTTTGTATATTATGTGAGCATGTGTCTATCTGGATGCATGAATGCTAATGTGTTTGTGCTTGTGTATGTGTGTGTTTATGTGTGTGTGCAAGCATGTTTTCATGGCTTTTGTGTGAACTTTTGTGTTTATTTGTTGCACTGTGCTGGTGTGCATTCTTGTGTATGAATATTTGTTTGCATGTGATCATGTGTGTCCTAGTTTCCATGTAGGTATGTGTATGTTTATACATGACTTTGTATATTTTGAGTGCATTTTCATCTGTATTTATGAGTGGGTATATGTGCAGGAGTGAGAATTTGTTTCTGCATATGTCTCCCTCTGTATACTAGTCTGTGTATGCATGGCTGTTTTTATGTATGTTGTTGCATGGATGTGTGCAATTGAACTTATGTGAATGTAAGTTCAATGAAATTACATGTGGCCTTCTGTATATGCATGTTCATACATGTGGGTGTGAGATTGGCATGTGTCTACATTTTTAAGTGTGTGTATATTTATAAGTGCTTGTTTGTGTCTCTTTGCGTATGTCAATTTGTATTTGTGAGCTGGCCTGTTTGTGTACCTTTGTGTTCCCACATTTGTGTTGTGTATATGTTCATATTTGTGTTTGAGAACATACCATGAGTGTGCATATGAGTGTGTACATACATCTGTGTGTGAACATATGAATTTGCATTTGTATCCTTGTGTATCTGTGTGGGTTCATGTGTTTCTTCATAGGCAGGTTCATTTTTGCCTGCCTATGTATATTTCTGCCTGTGTGTACATATGTGCATGTGCATGCTTTTGCATTGATGTGTGTGCACATATGTGTTTGTGAAGATGTTTGTTCATACATATATATGTGCATAAGACTATATGCATTGATATGTATGTCAGCATGCCTATGTGTATGTATGAGCATGTTTTTGTGTCTATTTTTGTTCTCATTTGTGTATCTGTGTCTATGTTTCTGAACACTGGTGTATTTCTGTGCTTGAGTGTATGTGTGTGCACATGCACACGTGCTCATGTGTCTTTGTATATGTGTATGTGCCTATGTGTTGCATAGATTTTTCTGTGTGCATGAATCTATGTGTGCATATGTGCACATTTTGGGAGCTCTCCACTTTCCTCTGTACTAAACATTGAGGCCTGGCTTGATCACTGACCTAAGGTGAACACTTAGAGTTATGTTTTCTTTTTGAAAAAGAACACACTTTGAATTATAAGCTTTTTCAGTTTCTTATTTGACCTTCGTTGTTACATAGCTGACAGAATTGAACCTGTTGCCCTTTGAACTTGGACTGACATATATAACTCCAAAAGATTAGAAGACTCCATGCTTGGAGTATTGTTCACCTCCCAAGAGTTCTACCTCTATAAAACCACTGATTGTGTGCTGCCATCATAGTCTTTAAAGAGTAGATTGGAAGAGCACAATGTAACTTCTGCTTGTGGTTATGGGTTTTCCCATACTGTGGCCTGTTGGAGTGAGTCTCCCTGCAGGTAGACATTCAAATGTGATTGGCTTGAATTATAAAGGAGGAGAACAAGACTTGGTGAAGTGTTTTAAGGAACCAAGTACTTAGATATTTTACAGTAATTTTCCATCTCTGGCAACAGAACACATCCACCCAGCGGCCATACAGCACAATACTGATAATGTTGTCTTTCCAAATGTTCTTCCTTTCCAAATGTGTGTTTTCAAAAGCATTCTGGGCCATAAGTAGGTGTTTCTAATGAGCTCTACTCTTTATTGTGGCCTCTCCAAAGCTGAATGCCAATTCTGCTGCCCAGTTTGCATAACAATGCAAGCTGAAAGAGCTGAGTACACTCTATTCGCTCGGGTGGTACATGCTAACATGATGGAACATTTTCTTGGACCACACTTCTCTGGATTGTACTTGTTCAATGTGGCCCGTCAACCTGCAGCAGCCTGTGTGCTATATAAAGAGGTGGAGGACAGGTGATGGCACAAGGCTGGTAAACACTGAGCTTGGGTAGGGTACTGTTAGTGACTAGAGATTACTCCTTTCCACTCACCACAAAGGCAGAGGTGGGCAAGCGTACGGCTTGTGCACAGTGAGGCTAGACCCACAGCTCAGGTGTGACAAGGTGCCCTGGGAACCTGGAAGGAGCCATGGACTTGAGGGGTTAACTCAATGTGTCCCTACAGCATTTGGTATCATGATGATTACTTCTTCCCAGCAGTAATGGAAATTACTGTGAGAAAATAAATCTTTAAAAATTAGCAGAAATGTTGAGGATAGGCTTCTCTGGCAGACCATGGCCATTTAATAAAGATTCTAGAAGGCAGGATGCAGACACAGGAGAGTTAATAAAAAGTACTGTTTTGTACCACCGTAGCCTGCCTCAAGTGTTCAGATTGAAAGTGTTCACTGAGTCTTAGTGAGGTGAATATAAGATACCGTGCACATGAGTTACCAGGAGATACTACCAGGAAATTTCATAATATCAAATATCAAGAGGAGTGAATAAGATAATTGGGTTGTCATACCAGTCTTTGGGCCGCTTATTGACACGGGGGCGGGGGGGATAAGACCCCTTGGTGCTTCACTGCCCTTCTGGTCCCTTCTGTCTTCTCTTCAACCTCACACAAGTGAGTGAACATCCTCACCCTCTAGCACATTTATTCCTAAGTATGAGGGCATCAGCAAGAAACTAAGAAAAGAAGAAAGTCAAGGGGTTTATCCTCACCAAGATGCTTCCCCAAACCCTGATCCTGGGAGCAAGCAGCTACACACACCCATGTTCTCCTTGATTCTGAAGGGGATATGGTGTCATACTCTGAATTTCCTAAGCCTTGTTCACAATTTATAATAATAGCCTTATTTCCGTCTCTCAATTATGTCATTCTGATGAATCGCTCATTTCCGGTAGTGTACAGAATTTTAAAGCTAGAGATTCATACTCTTCTCAATTACCAGGAAGACAAGAATGAGATTTATATATTATTTGTGATTACACAAGTAAGTAACAGTACAGCTAGAAATTAAATGATAGTTGTAAGACATTTGTGGAGGAGAAGAGAAGGAACTACAGAAAAACAACGAGAGCTTGTCTTCTATGCTAGTCATGAAATGCCTAGAATTTACATTATAGAGAGTAATCAAGAGCCAATACTAATTATATAATAATTTCTACCACATATTTCCATCAGAAAGTTATGGTAGAGGGGCTGGAGAGAGGGTTCAGCAGTTAAGAGTGTTTATTGCTCTTGTATAGGACCCAGCTTTGGTTCCCAACATCCACACAGTGTCTCAGAATGATCTGTGACTCAGTTGCAAGGGATCAGAAGTGTCTGGCCTCTATGGTCACATGCACTCATGAACAAATGCCTACACATGCTTACACATGATTAAAAATAATAAAAATAAATATTTCTAAGAGAAAAGTTATGGTTAAACTAACAGATATTAAAAAATTTTGGTGGTGGTTCAAACCTGGATCCTTTTTCATGCCAAGCAAGTACTCAATCATGTAGCTACATCCAAGCCCGTGGGCTTTGCAGGCAAGATCTTACTTTTTTGCCCTGGTTCCTCAAATTCAGGATCTCCCTGTCTCCAGGATTATAAGCAGGCAGCACCATGTCTGGCTTGCCAATGTATTCATAATCAGTGAAAATTACACCTAAAACAACATTCCATTTTTTTAGCAATTCGTCTATCCACACTTCTCAAATAAATATCTTTTCTTACTAAATTATTCCAAATGGTTATATCACCTCCCCAGGCTACAGTGACAGTGTTTAACTAAAAATGTATAAAGCAGCAGCAGCTCTGTGCTGCCTGAAGTGAGAGTGCTGGAGATCCCGGAAGATGCAGGCAGAGCAGAAGGTGCATAATAGCAAGGAATTCAAATACAGAAGATTCGAGAATTCCAATCATTGCAGAGCAGCTCTGCTAAGTATTTGATGAAAGATTCCAGAAGATGACACCAGCTTAAACACCTTCTACCCCACAAGCCACTGGTCTCACTCCAGTTGCATTCCTCCATCTCCAGACTTCCTCTGTGCCAATGTTCATTAGTTGAGCAACTCAAAAGGAAGTGTTTGGATCAGGTCAGTGTGTAACCTTTAATCCCAGCTCTCCAGAAACAGTGGTAGCTGATCTCTGAGTTCAAGAGTAATCCAGTCTATAGAGTTCCAGGCCAGCCAGGGCTACACACACACACACACACACACACACACACACACACACACACTAAAAATGAAAAAACAAACAAAAAACAGGCAGTGTTATTTTGGGACTAGAGAGATGGCTAGGTGATTACGATTTCTGTATGAGGCGCCGAGCTTAGTTTCCAGGGTCCACATCAGGTGGCTATCAGCCACCAGTAACCCCTCCTCCAGAGGATCTAATGGGCTCTTCTTGACTCCAAGGTCACTATGATTCAAGTGGTTCTACACACACACACACACACACACACACACACACGCACAATTTTTTAAAATCATATTTAAAAACTAGGCAGTGTTTTTAGATCCAGAATTCAAATAGAATCTTTGTGTCTGTTGGATGCCATTTCTGCACAAAAATATTCATTTTGAAAGGAAATTGTATGCCACTAAATCTGAATAAAGGCCCATATTTCTACCTTCACAGTCTTACATTTGCACTCTGGCCTGTTCCTGTCCATCTCCTCAGATCCAGCCTCTCTCCCAGCTTTGAAGGGTAAGTCCAAAATTCCATCTAAGCCCTTTATTTGATAGTCCTCATTTCTTTTCTTTATTATCTAGTATGCTCAGGTAAATTATACATTCTAGCGAACTGATTTTTCCTTCTTGTTAGCTCACCCCTTGTCTCCTGTCCTGACCAAGAACTCAGAAAAGAGGAAAATGTATTTATCCAACATCATTAGGATAAATACTCAATGTATCTATCCCCCAGAGAAACTTCTACTAATATTTCAGGGCTTGAGCATGACCTGGTACTAGAGTGACTACCTCGTGTGTGAGAATCTGCGCTTCATCATGGGCACAGAAAAATAAGAGTCAATTGCAGAATAAATTCTAGAAACATGTTGATTCACCGCTGCTGGTAACAGTGATGTGGCAAATGCCCAGTGGTGGAAAAATAGTTACCTAGACTAGAATTGCCAATGCAGCTGAAGACCACTCAGTTAAGGATACATTTAAGAGATTTTTTAAATGGGGTGCGAAATGTAGCTCAGTTGGTGAAGTGCTTGCTTAGCATTTGTAACACCCTGGGATTGATCCCAAGTATACATCTAGTGAGGCATACCTTTAACCCCAGCACTCAGGAGATTTTCCTGCATAGAAAATTCAAGGCTAGTCTGTCACAAAAGAAAAATGAATATACATTTGTTTTTCTGTGCCTGGCTTCTGACACTTAGAAATGTTTTTCTCAGTTTCCATAAATAACAGAATTTCTTTTATAGTGCTATAGACTATTCTGTTAAGAGACATAGATATATGTGTATATTGTGTTTCTTTTGAATCATTCATCTGATGATAGGAACAGAATTGTAGCATAATTACAGGAAGAGGAGGCACAACTAAAAGAGAAATTTCAGTGAAAGAAAAACATTAAAAATATATTACACAATATGGTGATCAAGTTAGTAGCAATAAAGTACATATTACAGAATTACTAAAATATATTTTCATGTTTTCATCCTCCAAAATAAGTTGAAGTGACAGACGTTAAATTATTTCAACTGACTCTTTCTATAATATTTACACTGATCAAAACTCAAATTGTATCCCATAAAAGTACCCAATTATTTGTCAGCGAAAATTGAAATACCATAATAAAACCTAAGACTCTGTGTAATCAACCTATGTTATTTAGAACTGTTAAAGCTTTTACCTTTTAAGTGTGTATATTGTATGTGGGTATGTTCATACTGTACAGTACCCAAAATGGCCAGAAGATGACGGCAGATTCCCCTGGAGCTACAGTCAGGGTTGCTATTACCCACCTAGCATAGGTGTTGGGAGCTGAACTCAGGTCCTCTGCATCAGCAGTTCTTGATCTGCTTGACCACTAAGCCATCTCTCCAGCACTAAGAAAATGTTTCCTACATACTCTTTTAGTACTTCTTGCTGTTACCAAATGCCTGACGGGGCAATTTATGGAAAAAAAGAGTCTATTTTGGCTCACATTTTGAGGACTGAAGTCTGTGCAGTGACAGTTATAGTGGTAGAAGCTTGAAGCTGCTGTTCACATCACACCCTTAGTCAGGAGGTAGAAGGATGCTGGGAGTCATGTTGCTTTTTCCTTTTAATTTGGACCAGGATCTCATCCTGTGGGATATTGCCATCCACAGTAGATCTTTCTCCTCATTTAAACCTTTCTAAAAACTCTCTTATAGACCTACCCAGAGGTGTGTCTTGATACTAAATCAATTCAGGTTGCTAATATAGACTAAACACCAAAATACCTGTATGATTGCAGAGAAAATGTAAGTCCTGACCAATACTCAGTGTAACTAATGAATTACAATTCAAATATTTAAGGAAAAAAAAATGTACTTTGGCTTTAATTCTCAAAACAAGTCTTTTAAAACATTTTCAGATACAAGTTGTAAATAAGTTTTAAGATAATTATAGGAATCTGAGAATTGTTTCAAAATCATCCAGAGTGGAATACAGGAAGAGAATTGGTTCGGGGCAAAATAAAACAGGCCCTTTGACAATTATTGTTGAAGCTGAGAGTTGATTGCATGGAGGTTTCCTATATTAGTCTCTGCTTCCCTACATATTTGAAATTACTTGTACAATGTTTTAGAATAAATTCATTAATTAACTCACTACATTCCGTATAGGCACCTGCAAGATTCTCATCTAGAATTGGATAACTAGTTATCTTAGGCCACAGTGGACTCCTTCCTAGACAAAGACACATCTATGAGTCTTCTCAACCTTGTGTCATCAGAGAAATTATTGAATGAAGAACTCTTTTCCTACAGGAAATCCTTAGTCAGAAGCAAAATGGTATTATCCTTCCCATTTACTGATCCACCTATGATAGCAACAGTTTCTGTGATAGGAAAATATGGCTAACAGAGAATGTAACCCAGACAGCACGACTCTGTGTCTCTGTAATTCTGAAACACCCCCCCCCACACACCTCTCTTCCTTGTCTCCCTCTCTCACCCTCCTTTTCCTATTCCCCCTCTGTCTTTCTAATGGCCTTGAACCCAATAACCTCCCCACTTCAGCCTCTCTACCATTGTCTTTCCAGTCATGAGCTGTCTACTGGCTGCCATTATCTATTTCAAACTTGCAATATGATTGGAGATTTGGAATAAATTCCACTTTTCTCAGACACAAGGTTCACGTAGCAGCAGCCCACTCTACTTGGAGTGAAATAGTGTCATGCCTTCAGTATTTAGGGAAAAACAACAATGACAACAACAACAACAACCAAAGCCCAAAATCAAGAAAACAGCACTCTGTGATACCCAACCTCCAATTTCCACCAGTTCAGAGGCAAGCCGGACTTGGAGAAAGAAACAGGGAATCTCGGGGCTTTGCTCATCTTGTGAGATTCATTGTCAAAGGGTGGCAGTTGAGGGATGAAGACAGGGTGTGGTAAGTTTGGCAGTAAGTCCCAGAAGGGTTGGAGGGAATGAATGAGTTCTTCCCAAACAACCTGATTTGCATGCAGGAAGTATTGATGAATAAGAAACACCCACAGTCTGCAATAGCCTTGAGGGTACCTACATGCTTCTCTATAAACTGTGCCAAGAACAGCTGCTAGATGCAGTAACCTACCTTTGCCTTCCAGCCCTCATCTCATCTCCACACCATGAGATACTTCTGTTTCTAGGTGTTCGTCCCCCCTACCCCCTGGCCATGTTGGTGGGTGGTCAGTGGGGACTCTAATCTCTTCTCCATTCCCCTATGCAGGTCATATTTCTACCACTTGACAAGAGAAACGATATTTGCCAGCAACTTATTTTCCCCAAATTGAATGTTTCTTCCTTGAGGGAGAAAGAAGACTGGATAGATTTAAAAGTGAGCAAAATTTACAAGGCCTGGGATGTACAGAAAGTTACAAAATCCACAGGGCTCATTTGGAAGGAGTGTGGCTCACACACGCAACGGAACTGTGTTCATGTGCAAAGACTTATGAAATTTTGAAATTTTCTGAAAGAGAAATATACCTAGAAACTCATATATTAAGTAAGGCGACTTAGACTCAGAAAGACAAACAGTGCATGCTCATTCTTGTATGCAGAACATCCTAGCTTTTAAATGTATGTGTTTGTGTGTGTGTGTGTGTGTTTAAATTGTGTATATGGGTGTGGGTACAGGCAAGGTGTCTAGAGAAGAAACCACAGATCATAAAAGGAGGAGCTGAGGAAGGCAAGGGGCATAGGACATATGTGACATGAACGTGAAAGGAAAGGTATGGGATAGAAGGATGTAAGGGGGAGGGACAAGGAAGAAGAGCACACCAGAAGAGGAAAGCCAACAACATATATTAATCGAAAATTCTAAAATGAAACCTAATACTTTACAATTAAAATTATAAATAGATGATAGATAGATAGATGGATAGATAGATAGATAGATAGATAGATAGATAGATAGGTGGACTTGTGATATTGAAAGGTCAGCTCAGGAACTTTGAGATATTCCACCAGGGTCTTCTCCCACCCCCCCACCCCCCAAGCACACAGAAGAAACAGGTTAGAAAGCACATGGGCTGGAAGGGAGGGGCTAATGAGAACTTTGAGATATTCCACCAAGGTCCCCTCACCCCCTCGGAGCACAGGGAAGAAACAGGTTAGAAAGCATGTAGGCTGGAAAAGAGGGGCTGATTAAGCCCCTGCTACCTCATTGCCTAAAGACCAATGCGTTTAAAAGTCACACTGTTCTGCCAATCACATTGTACCTAATGGCAGCTGCTCTAAAATCCTATATAAGGTCCCTGAATGGGCTCCACGAGGTTGCCTTCCCGTCTTGGTATGTAGAGCGACCTCAGCATGCTGATGAATCAATAAATTTCTCTTGCATTTTGCATCAATCCCCGACTCCGTGTGTCTATTCAGAGGGTCTTAGGTAAGTTAAGACTCCCCAGAGTCTTACAATATCAGTCTAATGGATGATAAGTCGCACTCTCCATCCATTCCTGCCACCTGAGGTGAGCAGGGACTCTGGAGATGCTGCTTCCTTTAGTTGTTACCAGCTGGGGTACACTCAGCAGTGATGTATATTCCTGTAAATGACCATCCTTATAAGGGATGCCAGTGTACTCACTGTTTTACTAGACTAGACCTTGTGGAATGTTTTCTCTGACATATTATTAGTGCCCTATCTGAGGTGCATAAACATTTATTCAAATTTCCCCAGGATATTTGACCTCTTTGGTCAGAGCAACCTCTTTGGCTCTGATGTTTGGGCTCCTCCAAGAAATCACTGTCACTGATAGGGAGTGACATTTGTTGGTGCTGAGGTCCTAGAAGTCACTCATAGTCTTCACATGTCTGAGTCTGTTTCTAATCCTTCACAGAAAGGAAGAACACGTGAATAACAAACAACCCAGTTTCTCCAAAGCCACAGTGGGTTGACCCCAGGCTGGTGAAGAGAGACCCAGGCTTACCTATACTGGATGCTCAGCTCACTTATTTGACTGAAAATTGGACCCAGCAGGACCATTCCCAATCACTTTCCTCTCCTCAGTCATTCTTTAGTTCCATCCAAAGGGTCAGTTTAGGGCATAATTAAAGTCAATTACTGTTTGAAAAGCCATTGTGAAGACCATTACAGGTAATGATAGCAGGCTACACTAACCCACTGTTGCTGTAGGAATTACTGTCCTGTGAGCCTTTAGGTTCTTAGATATAGAGTCAAAAAGATAGACTGCTGGGTTTTTGTTCAATGGGAGAGTGCTTGCTATAAGAAATACCCTTTTCCACCCATTTTCAATATGGGGTTTGCTTAGAGTTGGTCAGAGTCACAGATAAGCAGGAAGCACTGGGGCCCTCTCTTCTTTACCTCTAACTGACTACTGGTACCTGCTTGTGTCAGAATTCTGAAAGCCAGAGCGTTGGAGTTGGTCTCCTACGTGACTCTCAGGATCAGAAAACAGGGCTACGGTTTCAGCTCTCAAAGTATCCATTGAATAAAGCTCTGGATCCTCTTCCAGTGAGATGGGAAATTTGGGAAGGGTACAAGTCCCAGCCTTTGAAGAGGACAGGAATTTGTCTTGATGAGAGGATTTTAAAAACCACTGTCATGTGCCAGCTCAGCACACAGCTATTTTTGGCTTTATGCTATGCTGCCATCCCCTTCAGCAGAGTGGAGTATTCAAAACTGCTTCATTTCCACGAATCTCTAGACTTTGTTATTATCTTCTTTCTAACATTGTCTGGCATGCACAAGGCCCTGGGTTTGATCACCAGTACTAGAAAAACAAACGAAGAAAGAAAGACCCAATGGTTTATCTGTTCATTCATTTATTCTTTTATATTCTAGTATATGTGGGTGGAATTTGTTTTGAGTCAGAGTATAGGGGATGAAAGTCAATGGCTACAGAATAGTTTGACCCTTGCCTTCAGGAGCTTCGCAGCTGGACATGGGCATAGACAAGTCCAGTGGCTGTACGAGTTAATGGACTGCCACAGGCAGAAGCCCTTACAAGGGGATTCTAGGCAAAAGCTCTACAATGGAGCTGTACCTCCACATCATCATTCAGGGGATTTAGGCAGCTGATCTATCACTGAGACACAACACTAACCATTTTTGAAGTAGACTCACTCGATGTAGCACAGGTTGTCCTTGAAGTCACTACCCTCAAGGCCTGGCTTCCAAACTCTTAATCCTCTTGTTTCTGCCTTTTGAGTTCTGAAATTATATGTCGAACCACCAGACCTAGCTATAGAATGGTCTCTTTGAAAAACTGCTGAGTCATCCTAGCAAAGAAAGCAAGGAACGAGTCAACTCAGAGCGACTGACCACACTGTCTTTTCCTGTGGGCGAGTGTGAATTTTCAGGGTCTGGAATGAAAGTGTGCTATACATTATTCTGGGTGGGAGCCATCTTCATACTTCAGTACAAGGTTACAGAACTAGGAATGTGGAAATGAGGAAAACCCAGACAATGACTTGACAATCATAGATCTTGGATGTCCAGAGAGGCTCTCGAATGAATGAATGAATGAATGGCAGTCGGTCTTGGTACTCCCTGGTCTACTCAACAGCCCCAGCTCCCTGGGCCTCAGTAGACTTTAGGAAGGTAAACTCCAACCACTACTGTCAACCACCACCTCCTGACACTCATAGGACAAACCTCACAGGCTCAACTCTATGAGACTCATGGAGTCTTTAACCTCCTCTGTGCAGCCCAGGACACAGAGATCAGTTAACACAGCTAGCACAATCCCCATAAATAGAGACATGTTTAGTTCACAGAAGACTTGAGCTACAAAGGGAAAGGGATTGGACAAAATTGAGCAGGTGAAGGTTTGTCTTTTTTCCTTAGAGAGAGCCAGTGCAGTCTTTGCAGCCAGCTGTACTTCTCAGGAAACCAACCAGCTTGACAACATTTCTCCTCCCCTTCCTTGCTGCACTTCTCTGGAGTATTGCCTGTTTCTTGCTGAAATCTAGGTTCCCACATTGTCAAGAGTCTTTCAGCTCTGCTCGGGCTCTATCTCCCACGACTTGGAAACTTCCTCTTGTGCGCTGAAACAACTCAAGGATGTATGAGACAGAGCCCAGGCCTGTGGTCAGATGTACCCTCTCCCACTGCTCCCCATCAGCAGTCCCTAGAGTGTGAAATAGGAAAGAAACCTTGTTTCTGGGAAGAGTAGAGCTAACCAGAGATTAGGTGATTATTCTGAAAACTTAGTATATGTGTGGCAGAGGCAGCAAACAAGAAAACAGGTGAAGGGGCTTGAGTGGTAGTAACAATGTATGGCGATCTCTCAAAGGCATCTATTTTTTTGATTCCAAACCAAAATTTAATTTAAAGAATAAAACATAACAACTGCATGCCAGAGAGGGTACCAAGATCTGCACACATTTTATCTCATTTAATCATTATGGCATTATTATAAGGTTTTTATAAAGCCTTACTTAATGGTGTAACAGGAATCAGAGAGGTTGAGTAACTTGTCCACTGTCACAAAGTTAAAACATGGTGTGTGTGTGTGTGTGTGTGTGTGTGTGTGTGTGTGTGTGATCTTTCTTCCTTCCTTCCTTTTTTTCTTTCTTTTCCTAGACAGCATCTCACTGTGTAGCCTTTGGTTGGCCTGGAATTCACTGTATAGATAAGGCTGGCCTGGAATTCAGAGGTCCATTTGCCTCTGTCACCCTAGTGCTGAGTCTAAAGGTTCACCAAGTCTTTGACCTAGGTAGCCTGGGTATGGGTCCCTGCCTTTAACCTAAGCACTACATGCCACTTGAGGGCACTCTGTCAGCAGACAAACACCTTCTCTTAGCAGAAGCAAGCACTGCCGAGATGGTGAGCTTGTTCCTAGGGCTGGTAATACAGATGAACATTGAGTTTTCTTACTTGCCCCTTCTGTGGCTTATGACCAGAACTCTGAGTCAGATGTAGATGCTTATATCCTTAAGAAACCAAATTCTATCCCCTTAGAGGCTGCAATCCTTCCTCCTATTCTTAAGTCCTCAAGCTCCAACCACTGGCTGTGGGTGTCTACATCTGTCAGAGTCAGCTGCTGGGTGGAGCCTCTAAGAGGACAGCAATGCTAGACTCCTGTCTGCAAGCATAACAAGGTATCATTAATAGTGTCAGGGATGTCAGGGATTGGTGCTTGCCCATGGGATAGGTCTCAAGTTGGGCCAATTATTGGTTGGCTGTTCCCTTAGTCTGTCCTCCACTCCTCACCTCCCACCCCCATTTCTTGTAGACAGGATAAGTTTGTTGTTTGTTCTTTGAGACGGGCTTTCTCTAGGTAGCCCTGGCTGTCCTGGAACTCTGTAGACCAGGCTGGCCTCGAACTACTGAGATCTGCCAGCCTATGCCCACCAAGTGCAGAAATAAAGTTGTGTGCCATCACAGCCTACCCACCAGCAGTTTCTTTGTCAGTAAAATGCAGAGACTTGAGACTCTCCCCAGAAGAGACTTGAGGCTCTCCCCAGCATAGCCCATGCATCAGGTGGAAGATGACAGCCTCCAGCCAGAACAGACCTTCCATGGTTAATTCCCCACACCTTCCGTGGTTAATTCCCCACGTCTGTTGCTGCTTATTAACATGGGACTCTGTATAGAAATTAGGTTCTCAGTGAGAGAGCCCACTTATAATTTACAAACTTTTACCATACAACATTCGCAAAACAATTACATAAAGATTAATTAGCAAATTCCCGAAACAGTAGTAAACAGCAAAGTAGTTTAATTAAAACCATTATCTCCAAATCTGAACGTTAATAACAGTTGTAGCCCAGGAAGGGTTATAGACATGCAGGCTTAGGGTGGCAGCAGGGGAGAGTATCCTTCCATCCTAGCATCCAGCCTGCCCAAGCTGGGTGTCTGCTGTTCTGGCTAATTTCTCCTGAGGACTCTCTGGCTACTGTCCTTGGGGGGGGGGGGGAGAGGGATGGGGTGTCCAGTCTCTTTGAGGGGCTTCTGTGGCTGTGGCTTTTGGAGACCAGTGCAGATAAGCCTGTTAACAATTGCCTGCCTCCAACAAAAGGCCTTTCATCTTCAAAAGAGGCAGCAGGTGGTTCAAACAATAAGACTTTCTAGAGGGGAAGTCATGAAATCTGGAATTATGGGAAAACATCAGCAACAATGGCTCTTATCTTTCAGAAATACTGTTAAATTTACTCTGAGCCCAGACCCCTTATTCTGAACTGTGAATTAAAGATCTAGCAAAAGAGTCCGTGAAAGACAATTTAATAGCAGTGACTTTTTATTGATCATATACTGGGAGCTCCCATGTTGCTCCAGGGGCCTTGAAGAGAGTCCATCTTTATTCCTAAGCTGAAGGAACTGAGTAGCAGTGAGAGGTCTGCTCTATCACTTGAGGCCTTTCTGCTTTCTTTATAGGCTCACAGATCCCCTTTGGTGGTTTGACAACAATAAACACTTAACCCACTTACATAGGAGACTGTGATCGGTGTGAGGCCAGCATGAATCATTATATAGACTGAACGGATTGCTCTCTCCAAAGTGCTTGAATGGATGAATCCCAATTCAGAGGCTGTGTCCTTAGTTGATGACAGTTGATGGCTCTGGGACTCCACCCTGAGGAGCACTGCTAGGAAGAGTCAGGGCAACCTGAAGACACCATACAGACTGACTTGCCCTTCCTCCACCCCATGGGTACATGTGAGTGTGTGTGTGTGTGTGTGCGTGTGCACATACCCACCTGCAGAGGTCAGAGAATGTAGGGAGTCTTCCTCTGTTCCTCTATTCTGCACCTTATTAAATTTAATTAAGTAAGTAAGATCCACCTGCCTCTGCTTTCCAAGTTAAAAGCATGTTGCCACTATGTCTGATGCTTCCATGTTAGTTTTTGAGACAGGGTCTCTCGCTGAACCTGCCTTTCAGGCTTATCTAGCCTGCGGAGTTCCTGGCATCTTCCTGTATCCATCCTGAAATGCTAAGGTAACTGGCACGCATAGTCACACCCTACTTTTCTGAGTACTGGGGATTTGAACTCAAGTCACCTTGCTTTCATAGCAGGTGCTCTTCCCCAATGAGCCATCTCCCCTGCCCTCTGTCCCTAGCCTGCAGCCCTAATCTAAACATGTTGTCTGGGAAACCACCTCTGACTAGCCCATTCACTCCACCTCATCCTGCATAAGCAATCAGGACCCTGCATATTTATTTGCTCTCTCCTAACACAGGGCCCTGCCCTGCACAGCAGAGGCAGACTGTCTGCCTGCAGCCTGGCTCTTTATTCTGCTGCACTCCAGAAATTATGCAAATCACAGCTATTAGTGTAACAGCTTCTGCAGATTTCAGAAGGAAACGGGGGGAAACTCAACCACAAAAAAATCCCTGTGCTTGGTTAAAAGACCATGAATTTCCCCATTCTCCTTGGTCTCTCTTGTCAATATGATATTTATGCACCAGAAGCCTGTTTTATTTTTTTTTTCAGTCAGATGAATAACTCTAAAAGAGAATCAGTCATTAGGAACCTTTGTAAGTGCAGTTGTCAAAGTGAAAAGCTCAGCTAGGACCAAGGTGGAGGGCAGGAGACAGGTGATGATGCAGACCTTGGGTCCCTCAGTAGGGATATACTGTGGAGGGCTGGGGCTGAGGATGGATCTTGTGGATGTGGGACAAGAGGGGCCCAGATTCACTTTAAAGACTCAGCAGTTCTTCCTGTGCCACATTCCTCCTGTTCTTTCATGCTGCTTACTACACTAGAAGTGTAGAAGGCAGGGGCTATATAAAGCCTCCTCACTCTGCCTCATCTCTACACAGTCACAGACCTGGTGCCCAGGGACAGCAACATAGGAACCATTGTACCCCTTTGTAAACACTGTAGCTTTCCATTCCTGAAAGGAAGAGGTGCATTTGTGACCCTTGGCTCTCAGAAGGACAGGAGCTCTGCCAGCTTGAGATCACCCTGCCAGGAAGAAGCAGTTGTGAAGGCTGTGATTCCTCCCCTCTCTCTCTGCTCTCCTCCCAAGAGATCCTTGTCAGAAAAGGCAAGGAAGTCAGCAATGCTACCAATGGTTGCCTCCTGAAACAGAGCAAGAGTTAGAGGCTCCCACAGACCCATGGACAGAAGCCTTTGGAAGAGCCTTGGCAGTCCTCCCCTTGGCCCACTTTAGAGTTCTATGCAGCTCATCCTCCTGGTTCTGATGTAGGTTCTGCAAGTCATGGCTTGGTCCAATTTCACAGAGACTACCCCAAGGGTCAGTCCAGAGCATGAGCTTGACACTCTGAGGGATGGATTGCAGATGGGACAGGATGCCTGGTGAGACTCTATGTTGCTCCATATCCTCCTGGAATGTACTTTGCTCACATCATGCCAGGTCCTGCACCTGAGTCCTGTGGTCCACGGAAGTGATTGTCTTAGTAGGATTTTTGCTTTTTTAAAATTCTATATCCTTCATCCTTGTTTCTTGCAATCTCTGTCCAGTAACCTGTACCCAAAATGTTATGCAAGGCTCTGGTATGAGAGATCTCAACCAAGAGAGATGGACAAGGCTGTAAGTGATGCCTATACCTAATGCCACACACAAAACTAAATCCTGGCGGAACAGAGATGTCAATATAAAACACCAAAGCTTGAAACGTTCAGAAATGTGTATTTATGATCTTGGAATAGAGAAGGGTTTCCTGAATAAATCATGGAATTGCTAGCCATTGAAACATTATTATTATTATTATTATTATTATTATTATTATTATTATAATTAAGAACTTCAGGCTGGAGAGATGGCTTAGATTTTTACAGAGGATCCTAGTTTGGTTCTGATCATCCACAATAGAAACGGCCACTATAATTCCAGTTTCAGGGAATTTGGCACCCTCTTCTGACCTCCACGACACACACACACACACACACACACACACACACCCTTTAAAATAATTAAAGAAATGTAGAAAAATGTAGACCAATTCCCTAGCATCACTCAAATAATAAATAGATAAAACAATAAAAAGACCACTATTTAAGGAAGACCAACAAAATCAACTAACCTAGACCACTGGGAGCTGTCAGAGACAGAACCACCCACCAAAGAGTATACACAGGCTGGACCTAGGTCCCCTGCACATGTGCAGTTCAGTCTTCATGTGGGTCCCCCAACAACTGCAGTGGGGCTGTCTCGAAAGGTGTTGCCCGTCTGTGGAATACAATTCTCTAGCTGGGCTGTTTTTTCCAGTCTCAGTGGAAGAGGATGAACCTAGCCCTATGGAGACTTGGTATGCCAGTGTGAAGGGATACCCAGAGGGGCCTCCACCCTCTCAGAGGAGGAAGGCAAGGGAAAAGGAGGGGAGGTACAGTATGTGTGTTGGGGGGGCAGCAGCAATCAGGATATAAAGTAAAGAAGTTTATTTAAAATAGAAAATAATTGAGAATATTTTACATAATTCTTAGTTGTCCTAGTTTGCTTTATTGTTGCCGTAATAGAACACTCTTTAGAGTGAGGCAGGAGGATTACTTGAATCTGGGAGTTTGAAGTCAGCTGGGTAACATAATGAGATTCTTCCTTTGTTTTGTTTTCTTCTGGAACAGATCTTTCACATAGCCCAGGCTATCCTCAAATGGATTGTGTAGCTGAGGTTGACCTTGAACTCCTGACCTGCCTCATAGGTGCTGTGTTTGCAGGAATGTACCCTCATGCCTAGTGAGACAAAATAGCTTAAGAATTATAAATAAGGGGGAAGGAATAATTTTAAATATAGGTCACTGAAGACACACAAATAGCAATAAATAAATGAAAAGACTCTCAAGCAAATTATTAGAAAAATGCAAATGAAGACTGAATGTGACTAGCAAGGAAGAAAATAAAGCCCAGCAGTTGAATCAAAATCCAAATGCCCCACAGGGCCAGGGCCATCTTTAGGTACCAACTCCCATTCCCATGAACACGGTAGGTGTGACAGCTGATCTTCAATGACAGCTTCACGAGTAAAGAGAAGCTTGAGATCTTAGAAAAGCACATGTCTGGGAGTGTCTGTAAGGGTGATCCGGGCACATTTAGATCAAAGGCACTATTATATAACTAATGTATGTCTGTAAGCATGTTTCCAGGTGTGACTAGATCATGAGGGCTCTGACCTCCTGAATGAAAACCATTCACTCACTGTTACATTTAAAGTTTAGGAGCCTGTATCTTGCCCAACCTCTTCCTATGATTGTTCTTCATTCTGTAGCCATGATGCAAGTTTCTGTGCCATGTTTCTCTTACCATGATGGGCCAAAACCTTAGAAACCCTACACAAAATAAATCTTTCCTCTTTCAAGTTGAGTATTTTGTCATGTGGATGATTAAAACCAACACATGGCTGCCATGATCAACACAGATTGTTGTGTAAAATGAAATAACAGAAGCAAGGCACTTAGGGCCATGTTCTACAAACAGCAGATCTCAAAGCTAGTCTCTAAATAATCCTAGGCAATTCATAGATCACATAATCGAAACTTAGCAGGACTACATTTTTGCAGGTCTTTATTTGGTGAAATTCAAAATATCTTCAAGGAATACTGATGCGACCTACATGGTTTCTTTGAGCAGTAGATCTGTTTACCATATAACCTTAAGCATAGGATATGTTAGCTGAGTGCAAACCAGTATGACTAAAGATATCTAGAAAGAAATTCAGTGCTTAATGAAGAGTGGCTTTAGAGATTGCAGCAAAGATCTTGGGAGAAGCCCAGGATTCCATATGTTATATCATTACCATTGTGTTCACAAAGGATGGGGTGTTTCAGGGCCTGTGGATCCCAGCAAGGTGAATAGGCAGTCTAAGTGTGGTGGACCTCAGCATAGTTGTCTTCAGAGACTGGCACATGGAAGATACACTAAGAAGATCTCTGGTAACCTCTTAAGGACTAAGAAAAGTCAAGACATATTCCTGAACCCAACAACATCCATTCTTGCCTGATATTGATTATTGTTTTGATATAGATATCAAAGTCCTCAATAGTGAGAAGGTCCAAGTGTCAAGAACTGTCTACTACATGGCTACTCTAATACACGATCCTCAACTAGAATCAGGGGATCCATCTCTGGTGCATCATGGGTTAGACTGAGGCTCCCATGAAACCCCAAGCCTGTGCTAAGCATGATCCACATGCCAGATATTGCACTCAATTATGAATACTCTCCAATTCAATGCAAAAAGCAGAAGAGAAGAGGGTCAGAGGTACGTGAAGGAACTCTCAAGTGATGGCACCTCCAAAAGGCCTGTATTGGCAAAGGACACCTAAAGGCCAAGTTCTCAGCACAAAGGAGATTCATATGCCCCAGAAAGACAAAGGATAGGAAATAAGAGACAGACAGGAGATAGAGGCTGAAGGAGAAAGGGAAAGGAACAATGGAAATGGGGAAGGGATATTTTTCCCTGGAGAGACAAAGGAGTGCCGCTGGATATGGAGGAGACAAATGTAGCCATAGACAAATGACACCTCATAACAGAAAAAGGGGGAACCCCCATGTTAGGATAAGGTGCTTAGTTTTGATTGGACAGGCTAATTAAGGTGGCCAAAATGGGGCTTTTGATTGCTGAAATTCAATATTTTGATAGCCGAACCTTGGTGGTCAGCCTCAGAAGGAGGAAGTGGCCAAATAAGGACCTTGTGGCTGGCTTTAAGAATATGATCTAATAATTTTTATCACGGAAAAGGCAGTGGGGAAAGGGCAAGGCCTGCCCGACTAATGCTTTCCATGGTAGAGCCCCTTCAATAAAGCCCTAAGACTAAATGCACTCATGTTTGACAAGGTGCATTTGCAACCCCTCTAAAATTGTTTCCACTGTTAGACACAAAGAGGCTTATAAGAATAGACATTGTCCAGCATGGTGGTGCATATGTTTTATCTCAGTCCTTAGAAGTCAGAGACAAATGAATCTCTGGGAACTGGGGGCCAACCTGCTCTACATGGTGAGTTCCAGACTAGTCAGGGTTATATTGAGAGACCCTGTCTCTAACAAAAGAAAAACAAAAGTGTTCTTACTAAAAAGCAAAGTAAGAAAATGCCAGGACATGTACATGTATGTGCATAGACATACATGTTTGTGTGTGTGTGTGTGTGTGTGTGTGTAATGTAAAAGTATATTCATGTTCATCTTTGGTTGAAGGTAGCAGCCCAGCTATGAAGTTTGAAGCAGCTTATGAAATTATTACTATAGAACCCAGATATCTCTGGAAATAACAATCGTTATTTGGCAATTATTAGTGCGCCAAACACTTCACACATATCAGATTGGTTCATTTTTCCCTAACAACCCTATCAGCTAAGTGCTATGTTTAAACTGGTTTGAGTTATACAGGGATGAAGAGCTAGAGATGTAGTATTGACTAAATGTTATATGCTAAGACGTGCAGAGTTGAGATGTGAACCCTAAGGTTCTAGCTGCAGAGACCATTACCAAAGTGGTAGAGCCTCAGTTACTTACACTCATAGGCTGGGGAACAAGGGAAACATTGGGAGTGTGAGGACATTAATTGTGGTGACAGTGACTGGAATACTTACCAACGCTACAAGAGCTCAACTGACTGTGGAAGGCAAATGCTGGAACTTTGCTGGGGCTTCACGCATTAGGGAAGTGACAAGACACAGATGCTGCCTGTGGAAGTCTTTGAATGTAGCTAGTCATGGGAATCCTGTCCCCAGATGACTCTAGAAACCTCCTGAGACTAGAACTACCCCTGGCTCCCAGGCCTTAGTCTCTAGAGCCCAGTTCAATTTTACTCCTCAAAGGCTCAAAGCCTTCGAGGTTAAGATAATTGAAAGAGAGCATGAATGCCTGAGCAGTCCTGGTTCCAGGCATTTGTTCTGGCTGCTTTGAGGAAATCCCCAAGCAGACTCACAAGCCCCTTTGGAAGTGAGTTCTGGGGGACACTGTAATCAAGGGAGATCTTGGAAAGAGGAACGCAAGACAAGAACCTGAGCTGAATATACAACTTTGAGAAGAGCTTGAGGAGAAACACCATGCTCATTCTTTATCCAGATTGTCAGGTCCCTGCTGAACACGTACTACACTCTAGGAGCTAAGGAAAAGATAGCTTTAAAATCAGCAAACCTCGGGCTTTAAGAGAATGTGTGTTCAGTTCCAAGTACCCACAACAGGCAGCTTCCCCTAACTCCAGTTCCAGAGGATCCAATGCCCTTTGGTCTTCAAAGTACCTGCATGTATGTGGTGCACAAAGACCTCAAACAGGCACACACAAGTATACACATAAATAATTTATTTTAGATGGGAAAGTACCATTTGCATGGTCATGACAAACAAGGCATTTTTGAAATGTCCATCCAGCCTGCCAGAGTTCTACCTTCCTGTCTAACTTTCTCGTGGGTACATAGCACAGCAGGAAGTGGAGTAGACACTCAAAGTTCTTGTTCTGCAGTAGAGAAAGGGACAAAGATAGACCCAGGGACACAGTCTACTGAAAAGCAAACGCTTTTATGTTTATGCTGTTCAAAGAAACATTAGAACTGCATGCCATATACCTAGATAGCCTGTACTTCTGAGAAAGCATAATATCACTCTGGTTATGGTACGCTACAGATTAGTTCCCCTGTGTAAAAAAAAAAGTTCCCGTGGTTAGGACTCTGGGCTGAGCTTCAGTCTCTGTGTGTGTGTGGTGGGGGAAGCTCATGATAGGAGGCCAGATCTACTCTCACTCTTCAGTGCCCATGCCACGGGGTTGCTAAGCAGGTTTCCCATCACTTTTATTCTATTCCAGATCACCATGGAAAAAATTCAAGCAAATTTAAAAGGTGGGAGGTGGACATCTGAGTGTACATTGGAAATGAGACCAACTTGCTTTTTTTTTAACAGCTAGAATTTGAATTCTACAGTATGGTAAAATACTGGAGCAGAGTTGAGGAGTCCCGTAGCCTGGAAAATTCTATGAGCCTTCCTCTTGAGAAATCTCTGAAGGGAGGAAGCAAGGAATAGGTATAAGAAGATATTAGGGCTGAGCATGTTAACTCCAGGAAGCAAGAAAGGCCAGTAGAAAGACCCTGCTCACTGAGATCAGGGGTGTCAAGGACAACATCTCAGAGTGAGTTTTGGAGGGTAAAAGAACTTAAGGCAGTAAGTATCCTGTCTCACCTTAAATAAGGAATTTAGACAGAAAATTATTTGAGCCACATTATGGTTTGAATATGGGATGCTTACTCATAGGCTCATATACAGAACACTTGTTTCCTGGCAAATGTCAGTGCTGTTTTGGAAGATTCTGAAAACATTCAAGTGGAGGAAATGGATCATGGTGTCAGTCTTCAGTCTTATTCTGTCTCTCTGCTTCCTTTCTACCATGCAGTGTAGAATCTGTCTCACCACAGGCCTAGAATTAATGGATTCAATGACTTAGGGATGAACCCTCTAAAGCTAGGAACCAATGTAAATAGCTAACATCAGACATTCTGTTACAGCAAATAGGAAAGCTACTGCAAGAAGGTAGAAGATTCTGTAGTCTGCAAGAGGAGGACTGAGAGAAATGGCCTGTCCCTGAAATAAATTGGTACAGATTTTCTTTCTTCTAAAATGTGTCACATCAGCAAAAGTAGAGTGCAATATGTTTTGAAGAAGAGAAAAGGAAAGAAGGAGGAGGAGGAGGAAGAAGATGTCAACAACAACAACAAGAAAAACACAAAGAACAAGTAGATCAAGAAGGAGAATAAGATTTTGATCTTAGCCATTCTGACTGGTGTGAGGTGGAATCTCAGGGTTGTTTTGATTTGCATTTCCCTGATGACTAAGGATGCTGAACATTTCTTTGTGTGCTTCTCAGCCATTCAAGTTTCCTCAGTTGAGAAATCTCTGTTTAGCTCTGTTCCCCACTTTTTGATAGGGTTATTTGGATCTCTGGAGTCTAGCTTCTTGAGTTCTTTGTACATATTGGATATTAGCCTTCTATTGGATGTAGGATTGGTAAAGATCTTTTCCCAATCTGTAGGTTGCCGTTTTGTCCTATTTACAGTGTCCTTTGCCTTACAGAAGGTTTGTAATTTCATGAGGTCCCATTTGTCAATTCTTGATCTTAGAGCATAAGCCGTTGGTGTTCTGTTCAGGGACTTTTCCCCTGTGCCCATGTGTTCTAGACTTTCTCTTCTATTAGATTCAGTGTATCTGGTTTTATGTGGAGGTCCTTGATCCACCTGGACTTGAGCTTTGTACAGGGAGATTGGAATGGATCAATTGGGTGGGTGGGGGCACCCTAATAGAGGCAGCTGAGGGGGAATAGAATGGTTTTCCAAAGGGGAAAAGATTTGAAATATATATAAAGTAAATACCCAAAAATAAAAATTAAAAATGAAAGAGAATAAGAACAAGAAGAACAAGAAGAAGAACAAGGATGATGATGATGAGGAGGAGGAGGAAGAAGAGGAGGAGGAGGAGGAGGAAGAGGAGGAGGAGGAAGAGGAGGAGGAGGAAGAGGAGGAAGAGGAGGAGGAAGAGGAGGAGGAGGAAGAGGAGGAGGAGGAGGAAGAGGAGGAGGAGGAGCAGAAGCAGCTTCAACCATCTAGTCAAAGTTCAAACCTAGTGGGTGTTCACTAAAAGAATACGTGAATGAACACTGTCACATGTCCTATCATTCTTGGTGCTGACAGCTCAGCTATACTTTTTTCTGGAAGACCTCCTGTGCTGCGCAGTTTTGATCATCAACTTTATAGGTTTGGGAAACACCTAGCAGAGGCAAAACGAAGCACTGGATGCGTCGATGAGGATGTTTCCGGGATTAGATCGTGGTTGCCCTGACCTGACTAATAGAAACCATCTGCTGATGGAGCTAATGTTTCAAAAAGTTATGGAGAAGTAGTGTGGCTTGGAATGATGAAGTGTGGCACTAGGAAATTGGTCACTCAAGAGACATTCTGCCTTCTAAGGATATACTACCACTTCCCGCTTCCTTCTTGCTGTGAGGTCTGCAGCTCTTGTCCACCAGATCCTCCTCATCACAAGTATCTGCCTCACCACAGGCTCAGAAACAATGTGCTTGGCTGACAAGGCTCTGTCACCACTAAAACCATAAGTCAAAATAAATACTTCCTTCCTTAAGTGGTTTTTTCCCCCTGTATTTTGTCACCACAACGAAGACTGAAACACTTCCGTTTCTCTCTGTGATGTGTTTTGATTGAAGTCTGTCTCTCTTTTAACAGTCTTACCCAGGTGTGAGGCCTGTGAATTACAAAACTGGCCAGCATGTTAAGATATCTCTCTAAAGGAAAAATAGTGGTACTCATATGTTGGCATAACTAATATCTGTTAAACTAGACTTCATGCTCACTAATCAGGCAAAAAATCATGCTTGGTTATTGTACTAGCTAGTTTTGTGTCAACTTGACACAAACTGGGAGTTATCACAGAGAAAGGAGTTTCAGTTGAGAAAATGCCTCCATGAGATCCAGCAGTAAGGCATTTTCTCAATTAATGATCAAGGAGGGGGAGGGCCCCTTGTGGGTGGTACCATCTGTGGGCTGGTAGTCTTGAGCTCTATAAGAAAGCCAACTGAGCAAGCCAGTTGAGCAAGCCATCTGAGCAAGCCAGGGGAAGCAAGCCAGTAAGTTACATCCCTCCATGGCCTCTGCATCAGCTCCTGCTTCCTGACCTGCTAGAGTTCCAGTCCTGACTTCCTTTGGTGATGAACAGCAGCATGGAAGTGTAAGCTCAATAAACCCTTTCCTCCCCAACTTGCATCTTGGTCATGATGTTTGTGCAGGAATAGAAACCCTGACTAAGACAGTTATTGAAAATGAAACTGGGCTAATGAAGTCATTGATCTTAGAAGAAAATCTACTACTGCTACTATACTAGATGAGCATAATTCTTGACTATAGCCTTATGTACAGATGGCTATCCAGGGAGATCTCTGGCCCAGTCAGGTGGGAGGGTTCAAGGAAGGAGAAAGGGTGCAAGCAGAGAGGGAAATTTGCCTTTGTCACCTCTGCTGCTGCTGCTCTTGCCACTGCTGTTGCTCCCCCGCACTGGCTACACTGAGCTGAGCTGGACTGAGCCAGCGGAAGGGGAGTACAGGGGACCTTCAGGTGGCAAAAGTTTTGGGAGAACAGTCTCTTCCCTGTTCTTATGACAGATGCTCTCAGACAATGGAGTAATTCTCACACACCTTTATTCCTTCTGGATAGGATCTTATATACAGTTTTGGCTGGGTTGGAGTCTGACAGTAGGTGCTTCCTTTTGGCTTGGTCTGAGATGTTAGGCATGCCTCATCTACATGTGGAAGGGTTTGGGGCACTGCCCCTATGTGACTGAAGGCCACAAATCTCTCTTGGGGAGGGGGAGGCTGCAGCTACATGACCTGGGCCTGGTGCCAGGAGCAGGTGAAGCTCCTATTGTCCCTTCAGGGACCCCAGGGCTTCTAGTCTTAGCTAGACCTTACCAGGCTTCCTCTCATGGTCCACCACCCCGCACCTAACTACATCAAAACTTATCCAGAGATAAGTATAGCCCTCACCCCTCACGAAAGAAGCTTCTTTTTAAAGCAAGTAAAAAGCATTAGAGAAAACCACAACTGGACCCAGGGCAGAGATCAATGGATTGTGGGAGTCTGGCTCTAAAGGATATGTTTATAATACAACTCCTTCACCTAAGACAAATTTCAGGGAAAAATGGCTGAAAGATTATAAGAGCTAGAGGACCCGGAAGTCTGCTGTGAGAATGCGTCTCCTAGAAATGGCTGCCAAACAAGATGTGAAGAGTTATTCTATCAACGGACAAGCTAATGTGGAAGGGAGAAAAGCTCAGAGGATCCCACCCTTAGATGGAGAACTACAGGCAACTAATGACTGCAGGGAGAGGGAGAATTAACCTGTCCCAGAAATAACCCCCTAAAAGGTTAGCTAATACAAAGTAATCATCCCTGTCATCTTGTACATACAGACATCCAACACAGACTCCGCAGGTTTTCTTTAGACATTTTACAGCTCTTTCTCTCCCCTCTTTGTCTCCCTCCCTCTCCCTCCGCTCTGTGTTACAATACTAATCAAAATACTATATTATTAAAAAGTACAATGTAAAATAAAAATATTTATGTGAGCGCATGCGCATGTGTGTGTGTTTGGGAGGGGGGGTGTTGTGTGTGTGCAACTTGGGTCCTCTGCAATAGCAGAAACTTTAACCACCGATCCCTCTCTCTAACCCCTATTGCAGTGTCTCGATTCTCATCTCTAGGATAATTCTCTGACCTACTCTCTCTTCTAGGTTTGTCAATGCTATCCTCAAGCATTCCCCCTGAGCTCTTTTGTCTTGCCACTTCTGGTTCCTGGCTAACCCTCAGTCCTGAGTCTCTGAATGTGCAGTCTTCACTACCAGAGAAGTTATAACTCAAATTGGCAAGTAGCCTGTTTGCTTGTTTTCTTGAGGCTTCTTTAGGTTTTATCATTGAACTAGTTACTTTTCTGGTGATATACAAGACACTTGACAGAAAAACCTAAAAGGGGGGAAGTATTTCTTTTAGTCCATGGTTTTGGGAGGTTCAGTCTATTGTTGCTTGGCCCTTCTTTGCTCAGAAATATAAGCACAAGGGAGAGGGTAGCTGTTCAAATCATGAGAAGCAGGAATGAGAGATCGAGACTCCAAGCAAGGCCGAGCTCAAACCTGGTTTAAATGAGAATGCCCCTCTAGGCTCATATATTTTAATGCCTGGCCCACAATTCCTGGTACTGCTTGGGAAAAATTAGAAAAAGTGGAGTTGTTGGAGGAGGTATGTCACTGAGATTTCAAAAGCTCCCACCATTTCCACTAAATCCCCCTCTCGCTCTCCAGTACTGTTCCACGGCCATGCGTCCCTGTCTACTGCCATGCTCTTTGCCTTGATAGTTATAGACTCACTCTCTGAAATTGTAAACCTTTATCCAATGCTTTCTTGCATGAGTTGCCTTGGTCATGGTGTTTTATAATGGTGATTGAAAAGTAAGATAGCCCCCACAGAGAGTGTTCTGCTTCTGCCAGCTAGGCTGCACCTTCTATAGGTTCTTATACTTCCCAGCTGGGCAAAGCATGAGACAATGGAGCCAGAGGGGAAACAGTCAATGAAATGGCTCTCAGATTAGGAAGACCAGATTTCTTATCAAAATACCAAATAACAAATAGCTGCTATGTTCTACCTAGTCACCCCAGTCCCTCTCTTTTCATCTTTATTCTTCATTTGTTTCTTTATTTGGGGGAAGCCGCTGTTTTACTATTTGTGGGGTTTGATTTAGTTCCAATATTGATTCTTACAATATAGTCCAGGTGTCACTTCTTTTTTGTCTAAGACCATGCTCAGCATCCCCCTGCCTCAGCCACTTAAATGCTGGGATTTTAGGCATGGACAAGCATTTGGCTTTCTTCATAGTCTTTAGGCTGTTTCACATCATTTGCTGCTAGCACACTTAAGCTCCATAAGAGCAGAGCCTCGGTTCTGTCACACTGAGACTCGTGGTTCTAGAACAATGCCCCCTACCCCTGGAAGCTCCCTTTCATTCCAACAGCTCAGTGAGTGAAGAAGATTAGACCTTAAATGTCTGCTGCATAAAATGTAAATAGGGTGTGACTTAACTTGTATACAGCTGTGGCCAAATTCACTCTGGGTTTAAGATCCTGAAATGGAAGAATATTCAGCAACTCTTACTGGGGTTCACTGTTGGGAATACTCTAGGAATCCCATTTTATATACAGCTTAAGGGAAATTGTACAAAGGAAATTCATGTATGTATGTGCAATAGATATGCTGGGGTTTTGTTTGCTTGTTTATTTTGCAGAGAGGATGTCTTACCATGTAGCATACTTGTCATAAACTCATGACCTTCCTCCCAAGTGTTTAGAGGGCAGGTGTCCATGATCACCCCCAGCTCAATAACATTTTCTTAAATGTTATATTTACTAGACTTTGTAAAATAATAATAGGGAAAGTGCTGAAGTTGTAGACATATATTTTTTTCTTTTTAAAATATTTTTGATACTTTACATTTCAAATGTTTCCCCCTTTCCAGATCTCCCCTTTGGGGAGATTCCCTCCCCCTCTCCCTGCCTCTATGGGGGTATTCCCCCACCGACCCACCCACCCATTCTAGTCTTCCCTCCTTGGCATTTTCCTATACTGGGGGATCTAACGCCCTCAGGCCTAAAGGCCTCTGCTCCCCCTGATGTCTAACAGAACCCTCCTCTGCCACATATGTGGCCAGCACCATGGGTCCCTCCATGTGTATTCTTTGGTTGGTGATGTAGTTTCCGGGAGCATCTAGAGGTCAGGCCAGTTGCCACTGTTGCTCCCTCCATGGGGCTGCCAACTCCCTCACCTCCTTCAGTCCCTTCTCCAACTCCTCCATCTGGGACCTCACACTCAGCCCTACTGTTGCTGTCGACATACAGTTTTAATCCAATACAATTGGATACAATTCAGGAAGCAAAAGCAGGTGGATCTCTGTAAGTTCAAGGCCAGCCTGGTCTACATAGTGTTCCAGGACAGGCAGGTCTAAAAAGAAAGACCCTGTCTCTGAAGGGAAAAAAATAAAGAAGAAAGAAATGGGAAAAATGGAAGAAAGGTTTAGAAAGCTGAAAAAGTCCCTATCTTTATATAAAACTGACTCAGAAGGTTAAACTAAAACAAATAACCATAGAAGTAACATTGAAATCTTACTAATCAGAAGCAGAGGTTTACTGAGCTGAAGAAAATCAAATTGGTTGAAATGAAAGGTTTGTTGAGATTAAGGTACACATCCATAGAGGAGTACACAAGGGATGGAGTCTGTATGATCTCAGATTTGTCTGCCATGCTGAGGCAGAACAGTCTGTTACTCTTGAGAACAGAGGCAGAGCTGTGACCAAGGGCAGTGATGGCTGCACGGGACAAACACATAGCTCTGAGACAAAGACAAGGTGGGTGTGTGAGGAAATCAGGGCAGTAACAATAAATGAACAAGAAGCTTACAACTTTGGGAGTGAAAACAGTATTGTTCTCCAAGTCCTTTGAGACTTGACCCTTGGAAGAACCCAATGATGTTGAAAACTTTTGTAACTCCAGTTATGAAAAATAGAGGGAAAAAAAAATTAGAATTAAGAAGAAGTACATAACATATGCTGATAAAGTAATTATGATTAGGAGATAATATTATGCACAGTTATATGCTAATGAATCCCATCAACATGTAAAAATATAGTGCTGAAAATAACAAATTAGAAAAATCTGATCAAGAGGAAGCAGCATCCTGAAATGGACTGGAAGTCCTGGAAGAGACAGGAGAGTGCTGTCCACACACTGCCTTGGAAAGTGATACGTAATGACAACGGGTGTGTAATGACTGAGGGATGTGAACTTCAGAAAACGTACAAGTTCCAGCCTATAAAAAGGATAACAAGATAACGTGTAAGTCACTCAATTTATCTTATATATTCTATTAATCAAATTTGGCCAAAAAAGCATAAAAATAGATAGATCTGCTAGTTGGGCAGAGAATATTTTTTAATATAATGGCAAAACAGGAAATCACTGGTGGAGGGCTGGAGAGAGAAATGGGTAAGTGGCTAAGAGCACTTGCTGCTCTTGAAGAGTAAGCAAGTTCCACTGCCGTCACCGACATGAAGGCTCACAGCCACCTATCACTCTAATTCCAGGGGATCCAGTAGCTGATTCTGGCTTCCAAAGATACTGCACACATGTGGTGTACATGCACACATAGTTCACATGCACACATTCAGACACTATACGTATACAATAAACAAGTCTAAGTAGAATACATTGGAGCAATATGAACGTGTGTAGTTATGTTTCATTGTGACCACCACAGTCAGAAAACACAGTACATGAATTCGGAAATAGTAAGCCAATGCCTTTGTAAGCAATACTGGTAGGATCAATTTCATAACACATTAAGAATGCTCCAGTAATTGTAAAAATACTACATTGTTATAATAGAAAAAAGACAATAATAGAGATAATTACTAAGAAACACAAATAAGAAATAAGCAAGGAAGATGGAAAATTTTCCGAGCTCACCATAAGGTGAAAACTTGCAAGTTAAAATCTGTATGGTGTATTTTTTGCTTATTAAGTTCACTGAAATGTGATGGATTCTCTGCCATGGGCAGAACTGGGCATGGGTATGATAATGGAAAATGAAATTGAGGTGATATTTTGGAGAAGTGATGTGTCATATTTAGAAAGAGTTTTCACTGTGTGAGGAATGCCTTTGACCTAGTAGTTCCACAAAGAGGAATGCATTTTAAAGAAATGTTCAAAGGTGGATGGAAAATATCTTCTCTCTGGTACATCTTTCAGTCTTTCTTCTAACCCTCAACTCAGAGGTCTAGCACATGCTCGCACAGACCCAATCTTGTTGGAGAAGCATAATCTCAAACTCATAGAAAGAAACACATGAGCAAATCAAAAGTAACCAGAGAAGGCAATTCTTATTCGTACAAAGAGTGTTCCATAACCTAAACTGGGCTAGCAAACACACCAGAGCAGAGAATTCCATCGTTTTTACTAAAATGAAGGCAGTGGAATGGTCACCTGTCCGTCTCCTATGATTAGCCAATTCATAATTGACACTTGAAAGAGGTGAAGGAAGGGTAAGGAATTGACTCTTCCTGCTCATCATGTTTTGGGAATGTAGCATGCCTCTTGCTAAACAAAAGTTGTACCAGGTGTGGAAATATGCATAGATGTTTTGTTGCAAAGTGGAAGAGATTAAAAATATCAAATTCTTTTGCATGAAAGTTTCATAAGTTGGGGAACAGTTGTATAATATTGAGCCTTAATGGGGTAGTCACCTTTGCTATAAAAAGCAAAATAAAACAAAACATTTCTCACATCCCTATCCAGCTCGTTGTATTGGAGGTTGGGGGCTGAAGTGGAAACTTAAAGGTTCTTAGGAAAAGCGTCTGGATGGTGTTTTGCTGGGACAAACATGTGAAGGAACGTTTAGCTGAAGTGGACACAGGTGACAGGCTAAGGCAGACTGGTGAAGGAACATTTTGCTGAAGCAGACACAGGAGAAAGGATATTCTGTTAAATCAAGCGTGTGAAAGGACACCTGATGAAGGATTTTTTTGCTAACAGCATGCATGTACTGGTCTGCCTTACGTTGTGTAGTTGAGGTTCATTTGTCAGGACTCCATAGAGAGAAACTCACCAGAACTGTTTTGTGATGGTTTGTAGTTTCTTGTTGCTTCTGCAGACTCAGGCTGATTGGCAGTGATGTCAGATGAGGCAGAAGCACATACTGAGGTAAGGCACATGTTGAGGCAAGACTGGTGAAGGATATGTGATGTTTGGAGGGAGGATAAATAGGATTTGATAGACAGTAACGGAAGCTGAGCTTGGCCTGTTCATAGAGCCAGCTGTGTAATGCTTGTTGGTTTCACATCTTTGCTGATCTTCGCTTCACTGAGAAAGGTACAGCTGAGAACCTTTGCTGGTGTTTCTGTTGGCTCTGGTCTCTCTTGTTGACTTGTGCTGGTGCTAAGGCCTGGCTGTCTTTGCTAGGTAGAGCCACCACTGCTGATTGGTGTTTACTAACTGGATTCTATAAACTGTACTGCTGGTGTATCTGTAAAGTGTTTACGAGTTGATCGTGCTGCCACCATGGACATGCGAACTGAACTGCCAATTTCCTGACAACATAAACAAGAGTTGCTCCAAAGAACCATTTCTAAACAGGCCCACTTTCTCTGTATCTTTTTTTTTTTCCCACTACCTCTAGTAGGTGGTGGGCTAGAATTGAGGTTAAAACATTTAAGAACATCATTAGAAATAGGATTTGAAAAAATTAAAGTGCACACAAATGTGCAGGTGTATGTGGAGGCAAGCTGTCAGCCTTTGGTATTGTTCCTCAGGCACCCTTCATTGTGTTTTGTTGAGTCATAGTCTCTCACTAGCCTTGAGCTTGCTAAGGCCTAGGTAAGCTGGCCTGTGAGACATGAGGGTATGACTGCCCCCACCTGTCTAGAACTGAGATTACAGGTGTGGAAAGCACTACTGTCTTTTACGTGGGTGCTGGAGATCAAACTCAGGTCTTCATGTTTGCACAGCAAGCACTTTAGTGACTGACCCATTTTTCCATCTCCTGTAGCATACATAGTTTCAAAGGTCATCTATTCTCTCAGGAGTTCCAAACTCTCTCCTGTACCCCATACTTGAATGTTCAAACTCTCCTGTCATGGTTTGACTATGCTTGGCCCAGGGAGTGGCACTATTAGGAGGTATGGCCTTGGAGTAGCTGTGTCACTGTGGGCGTGGGCTTTAAGACCCTCACCCTAGCTGCCTATAAGCCAGTATTCTGCTAGCAGCCTTCAGATGAAGATGTAGAACTCTCAACTCCTTCTGAACCATGCCTACTTGGATGCTGCCATGCTTCCTGCCTTGATGATAATGGATTGAACCTCTGAACCTGTAAGCCAGCCCCAATTAAATGTTGTCATTTATAAGACTTGCCTTGGTCATGGTGTCTGTTCACAGCAGTAAAACCCTAACTAAAATACCTCCTCTGGATATCTATTTTTTTATATATTTAATAAACATATCCAAGTTTTAATTCTAAATCCTAGGCTCTACCTAAGCCACGGCATAGCCATGTCAGTTCAGTGATATCACCACTGATCAAAGACTCATAGGTCACTAGTATATTCTTTTGCCCTTACGCCTCATCTCCATCACCTGGGGATCCACTGTGTTTTCGTCAAGGCAGATTCTTAGTAGAGCCACCCATTCCTACCTTTTCTGTAACTGCCAGCAGCAGACACATTGGCTTATTCTAGGAGCATTCTCTCACTCCTTCCCTCCTTCCTTCCCTCCTTTTCTTTTCTTTCCTTCCCTCTCAGCTTCTTCTCTAGCAGGCCTCCTATGACTGACCTTGTTATTATCTGTCTACAACTGCTCTGCTTCTTAAAAACACACAAGTCAAGCTTCCAACACACTTAAAAAGTCTAAAGCCTTTATATTGACCCACAGGATTTCATGTAGGTCCAAGAGTGGCTCTGCTCACTGGAACTAACATTCATTTTCCACCCAACCTCCCTCTGGCTCTTTCTGTGGCTACCCTGCTTCCCAGCATCCTCCCCTTCTCACCTTTGTCTACCATCATTGCCCAGACAATCTTCTTAGATTTCCCACAGTTCCGTCTGCCCCGAGGATGCATTCTTACTTCTAATTATCTCACCTCTCTCCATCCCACTTTCCAGTGCCTTACCTCATTTTACTTTTCTTCATAATGTTGACTTCAGCCTAACGTTATGTACATGTGATACATTTCTTCCAGACTGTCTGTCTGACTCTGTAAGGATAGGAGACAGTTCCCACCACCCCCACTCCTGAGCTCCACCTCTCTGACACAGAATAGACAGCAAATGCCAGCTGAATAACATCAACAAAAGCGAAAAATGAAAACTACTCTCTTGTCTAAAATAGCACAATTATCTTTTAAAACTTCAGTAAAATCACAGCGAACATTTAAGACCACGCATATTTTTTGGCAGTAGGAAGCTTGAAGAAGAGGACAAATTTCCCTATTATACAGTAATCTAGTGAAAAAGGAAAGTGCAACATGACATAGTTTAGAGATTCAATTTCTGAAAAATCATCCTGCTCAGTATTAAAAACTTTTAAATTGGAAAAAGAAAACAAAACATAACAGAGGCTCACCTATGCCCATGTCACATGACTCAGCCTGGTGGAGAACATCCAGAGGTCTGCCTGATGCTATGTCACACAGCACAGGTGGAGGAAGACATCCAGAGACCTGCCCACTGCTGTGTCACACGGCATGGTCTGGGAAAGATATCCAGAGCATCCCCCTGAATCCATGTCACTCAGAGGTGTAGGTGAGAGGAGAATACCCAGAGGCCTGCCTGTCATCACATGAGCTACTTGCAGCAGAAGCCACAACAATGTGCAAGTGTGTGGTGGACAGATGGGAGTGAGAGAGGTAGGACAGTTAGCACCGTATGAAGAGAGGATTAGCCTGTTGTGAATGCCTACTCTGTCACCTGAGGCCATGGTGAAGCTTTAGCCAGTGCTGCCATTGAGGGCCATGTCTCGGTCTGTGGCCATGCAGCAGCAGGAATCTGTGTCGATGCCTGTGGTTCAGATCACCACTAAAGACCATGTGGACATCCCTGGTCTGGGCTGCCACCTGGGACCACATAAATATCCAACAGCTCTGCAGAGCTGGCCTTGCCCCTCACTCTCAGGAGAACAGGCCCTGTACTTTTGCTTGGGCAGCACAGTAGAGCTGGTCCTGGTGTAGAGGCTCCGGTGAGCCAACACAAGAGTTTAAGAGCTGGCCCAGCTCCTCACCAGCTGCAGCATTGGGTGAGCTAGCCAGGGAAGTGCTGAAGAGCTTGCACTGGTGGTGTGGATGCAGGAGAGCTGGCAGACTGACCAATTCAGCTACTACCTAGGTCAAGATTCAGGGTACCATCCCAAAATCTATTTCATCTATGAACTGATGGAGCATGTGAAAGGGTCAGTCCTATAGATCCAAAACTACAGGATCTTCATAACACAGGGCAACAACAGGACATCTGAGAGGATTCCCTGTGTGAATCCAGGATTGACACTGTAGCACACGCCAGAGGCCTCTAACCAGGCCAATGATTCATTACAATGAACATTTGCAAGTAAGGATGTGTGGTCAAAAGGGCACACTGTGGGACACACTGTGACAGACTACAGCTTCCACATGAGATGTTTTCTATGGTTTGTTTTATTTTGTTTATTTTTTATTTTTGTATTTAATTTAATTTTGAGGGGAAGTTGCAGAGGCAGAAGGCAGTTAAAAACGGATGGGCAGATGGATGAGATTGGGGTCCATGATGAGAAACTCACAAAGAATAAAAAAAGTTTAAAAAAAACTTTTAAGTTATGTGAAAATGATAAAAAATGGTTCTATTGTATAAAAAGGGTACCTTGGTTTTTTGATTTATACTTTAAGACTTAGAAAGTCTTAATAAAAGAAATGTACACTAACATTACATATATACATATATATGCACATATATTCAAGTTAATACATATGCATACATACATACGGATATTCATTTACACACGTACTTATATTGGTACATATTAAGAAAGAGAATTTTTGCCTGATCACTAGCAGGAAGGGAGGTGGGTGAAAAGATCACCCTGAGTGTGGAGGATGGTTAAGCTTTCACTAAGAGATGGAAGGTAGTGGACAGGGCGAGCCTCTGACTTGGAGCTGGCAGGAGGAGGCCCTTCAGTCTTCCTATTAGAAATCCCAGATCTTCAGATTTGATTGCATCTTCAAATCCCTAAATACAGCTGTAGATACATATCACACTGGGATGTTTATCAAATATTTAAGTGGTAGAATGAGAAGACGGGGTTATTCTGACTGCAATCAGAGGCAATTCAGAAAGAACCAGTAATACAGGCAGCTCCGGCAAGCCTGTGTGCTCTCCCACATTTGAGTTTGTGACCTCAGCTCTTCATAATGCTTATTATGCTTCCTGCAACATTGTTTCATCTGCCCTGCACATCTGGCAACAGGTGCCAAGGCTTTTGCAAAGCTCCTTTAGTTACAAGTCGTTGTGAGTTTAGGCCTGGAAACTGAACCGCATTTTATGCTAGCTTAGGTGGATATTTTTTAGAAAGAAATGGGGGCTAGAAAAGAGAAGGAAGAGGAGGGAGGAGGAAAGACATGGGAAGAAAGAGATAAAAACTAGAGGAGGAAGAGGGGGAAGGTGGATAAAAAGAAGAGATATGGGGGAGGGAGTAGAGACTGGGGGGAGGAGACTGGGAGAGCAGAGAGAGGAGAGGAAGAAATAGATGGTTGAGGAATAGAGGTTTGGTCTTGGAACACTGGACCACAGGGAGACAGAACCCTAGAAGCTGTACCCTTGTTGTTACTGAGTAAACCAAAATGATTTTCTTAGGGTTTGACAGGGTTATAAGCAGGAATTGCACTCTTGAGAGATTTGGGCAGAGTCTTCTACCTGGTACTTCTACCTGGATCATATGAGTCTCAAGGTACATGAGTGTGGGCAGAGGAGGCTAGGCAATTTGCACATCTTACTAAATAGTCTATGTTTTGACTGAGTTTCTCCATGAGGCCTTTGCTCCCAGAACCACAGGGAGTCTCTATCTCTGAACACCACGCTCCACCTAAAGATTCAAGGAAGCCGACTAGTTTTTTCAGAAAAATAAGAGTTTCCAGCCTAGATGCTGGAGAGATGGTTCAGTAGCTAAGAGTACTTGCTGCTCTTGCAGAGGACCAGGGTTTAGTTGCCAGCACTCATACGGTAGCTAATAAACGTTTGTAAATCCAGTTGTAAAGAATCATAGGCCCCTTCTCAGACACTACACACACACATGTACACATAGACAGACAAAACATCCGTACACATAAATCTTCTATGAAAAGGGATTTTCTAGCCTGCTTGAGTATTGGGAAGTCCTTAACTCTTAGAAAAAAAATGAGAGCGTGAAGCAACTTCATATTAACCAATTACTTGTTCGCCTATTGTTTCAGTTTCATGTTCCTACCTTACAAAACCCACTGTTCTGCCTCTGCCCTGTGGGAGTTCTCATTCTATCTTAGAGAAGAGTGGCTGCCCTGATTCATGAATCTCTAATAATAACCAATTATGGCTTAATAAACTTGTAATTTTGTCTTGCAGAAAACTCTTTTTGAGAGCAAGGTGGGAAGAAAGTGAGGTAAAGACAGAAAGTAAGAAAGAGCAGGGGACAGAGGGAGGGAGAGAAAGAGGGGGCAGGGGGCAGAGGGAGGGCAAGAAAGAGGGAGGCAGGGGGAGAGGGAGGGAGGGAAAGAGGGGGAAGGGGGCAGAGGGAAGGCAAAAAAGAGGGGAGCAGGAGGCAGAGGGAGGGAGAGAAAGAGGGGGGTAGATTTACCAAACAATCACATACAAAATACTCAACTGTCAGAGAGAACCTGAGGACCGGGAAGGTGTCTCATGGGTGTATATCACAACCACACCCACCTTTACATATTGTGATCCTGTGACCCAAAAAGTGTGTCCTCCAACCCTACCTTGCACATGAGTTCTGGAGGCAGAGAGAACAAGTAGGTATGAAGGAGCTGTGTAGGGACAGGACTAGCCATAGCTCCTCCAGAAGTCCACGGGTACAGAGGGAGAATAGGCCAAGACACACTTGGGAGATTGGTGGAGCACCTTCCTTAGCACATCTATAGAGGCATTTCCAGAGATGCTTGTCATATGGGCTGCAACTAAGAGAGAAATGGTGTGTGTGCTTATGGAACAATGGGATTGGCTGAGTGTCAGATGGAGTGAGAGTAGAAAAGGAGGAAGCCGGACAGAGCACACAAGCTCCACTCTACCTAGGCCAGGGTATCTGCTGCTTCTGCCAAGGCCTAAGAAGTCAGAGTCCAACTTCAGCAGCCTTTTGATGCAGCTCATACCAGCATCTCTCCTGGGAGCTTCCAGGTCTTCAGCCTCAGGCTGTGATGATATCATTTCGTAGGTCCCTTCGTTCTGCAGCTTCCAGTTTCTTAAACTTAACATCTGCGGCATTCTCTGTCTCTCCAGCATACAGATGGATACCAGTGGTGTAAACCACTCTAATAAATCCCTTTGTAATCATATATTCAAGGTTCTGTTCCCCTAGAGAACCTTGAGTAACAGAGAGATAAACCAGGAACATGCAGAGCCTATACAGAGCTAGCCTGTTTCCCACAGAGTCAGAGGGACAACAGGGGTGAAACATCACTGCCTAATGGCAGAATAAACAGTTACAGCTTGGATAGAAGGAGACGGGTTTTTAACTTTCTTAATTGCTTTTTTTTTTAAATTTAAGTTTTCTTATTTTATATATGTCTATGTGTTTTGTTTGTTTGTTTGTTTTGCATGTATGGATGTATACTACATGTGTGGCTGATATCTGTGGGGCCCAGAAAAAGACATCAGAACTGAACTGGAACTGAAGGTATAGACAACTGTGAGCTATCTGTAGATGCTGGAATTGAACCAGATAGAAGAGCATCCCTTAAGCATTGAACCATCTCTCCAGGTCCTGAGAAAATGATTTCCCTTTTTCTCCAAAGCATGCTAGCACATTTGCTTCCACAGCTCCACATAAACTCAAGACCTGGATGGTTGAGCTGTGCTTTGTGATACACACTTAAATTTCTGCCCTACAGAGGCAGAGGCAGAGGCAGAGGCAGAGGCAGAGGCAGAGGCAGAG